>JAYXIM010023339.1:0-81455 GCA_037575425.1 Anastrepha fraterculus | reverse complement strand
CAATAATGCTGGTAGCATCGCGAAACATCACGAAGGTGGTAGCCAAAAGACTGCAACGTCACGTGAAATGGTTCAAAAAGTAAAGAAGCGACTTGAGCGAAATCCCCGACGAACTTCCAATCAGATGGCGAAAGAACTAAAAATATCTGAACGTAGCATCCGCCGCATACTGAAAAATGATCTCAAAGTCAAGCCTTACAAGATCCAAAAGGCGCATGATCTCACACCAAAGCAGCAACAAGTCAGACTGCAGAAAGCGAAGGAGTTTCTTCGCTTGGCCGAAAGCGGTCAATTTCCGAACATTGTGTTTTCTGACGAGAAAATTTTTCAAATTGAGCACTTCGTGAGCTTTCAAAATGATAAGGTTTATTTGACCGACCGAGAGTGTGAGTGATCGATTGGTCGCTAGGAGGCATCACCCGCTACAGGTAATGGTTTGGGCCGCTGTAACCGCAGATGGGCAGTCTCCAATCGTTTTCATCGAGCCTGGCGTGAAGGCAAACGGAAGAACCTACAGTTTTATACAGACTACGTACCGCACTTGATTTTGCAAGAAGCGCTTTTATGGCGGAAATACAATCGAAAGTTTCAGATTTGTTTAAGCAACCCCTGCTTAAATTCATACCCTTCTGTAAGTATGCAGCAAGTTGAGCTTTGTCTGGCAGATCGCTGCATCTTTCAAAAGGCTTATAAAAGGATCAGCTTAAATCATGCACTGTGTGTATGCTACAAGTAGCGCTAGTGCGCGCGGCGCATCGCTTCACCAGTCTATTCACACTAGAACAACTCCGTGACTTACAGAGCCACAAGGCTCAATAACTTCTTCAGGTGCATTTAAATTAGGATATACTCCGAAATTTCTTCACCCTTCAGAAAATTAAGAAATAATAGTTCAGTCATTCACATATTTCGTTATTATATTCGCTATTTAATAGTGTGTGCTTTGACTCCAAAAAATGTTAGCTCATTATGCCGAAACTTCAAAAAAACTTTCTCAGACATCTGCGGTAATATTAAATATTTCATATAAGAAAGGAACAAGACAAATTCGAACATTCCTCAACTAGCAAAAAAGACGTCCATTATTTTCTTGGTAGAAGGCTGTAGTAATCGATATATCGTAAGTACTAATTTGCAGCATTTCTAAGTAGACGGCTTACCCAGCTGCACACATTACCTTATATAACAACAGTGCAAGAGCCCTGGGTCTTTAGCGGCTGCCTCTGTGGCTTTAGCGAGTTGAAAGGGGCCACCTTATTAAATGATAATTCGAGTAGACCTAGGACTGGTCTTATAAAATCATCCCATCTCACTGTGACAGGTCTTGAGCAATTCTGTTGCCAATACCTGTTAGCTGCTGAGGTGTGTTTTAAGGGTAGAAGCGGGTGGCTGAGATTTATGATTGCATCTGCTTATTTTTCCCTACGATGCTCTGGAAAGGCCACCACCTGGGAAGGCCATAAGCCTCGTGAGGTTCTGTGAGCGGCGCAATCTTGGCCTTATCCTATGTTGCGTTGCTAATGCCCAGCATACAATCTGGGGAAGCAGAAAATGCAATGAGCGGGGCTCTCGGCTGTTCGAGTTTATCGATTCCTCTTACCTAAACATACACAACAAGGGCAGGTAGCTTACGTTTGTTACTGATAGAAGGCATGATGTGATTGATCTCACCTTATCAAATTCAAAACTTGGGTGGTCAATTAGAGACTGGAGAGTCCTTGCAGAAGATTCGTGCTCGGACCACAGCTATATTGAGTTTCAGTGTGGCTAGGAGGCACAAATGCCATTTCCGTCCAGAAACCACAGAAAAACAGACTGTTTAAGTAATCAGAAGTTTAGGGGGGTGTTGCAGGGCTTTGACGTAACGCCGCCAAAACTTCGGCGAGAACAGGGAGTTGGCAGTTAAGAAACTCAGCGCTGCCTTAATTGATTGTTTTGAGTCAGCCTGAGGCATAAATCGAACAAACTTTTAAACCGGGCCCTCAAGACTAATCTTGCTGAGGACTGGGAACGATGCCGTCATGTTCAGAGGAACTACAAGAAGCTAATGCATGAGTCGAAAAAGGATTATTTTAGGGGATTATGCGGCGGTATGGAATCTCAGAGTGACACGGCGAAATTGGTTAGGATCCTGAAGAGGCATCCAACCGCAAATCCGGGGTCGTTTAAGAAATCTGATGGCTGCTTCACGGAGAAGCAAAGTGAGACACTCAGCTGGCTGATACACTCTCTCTCTCTCTCCAGGTAATCAGATAGGCATTGGCCGGTAACAGCCCTTAACGAAAGAAGCTGTTGTCGAAGTTGCTACACCTTCTCGCCGTGACTGGTACCAGATCTGAGATGAATAAAAGTATAGAGTCCGTGACTGCACCCCTGAAGAAAATCTTCACTACATGGCACTGGCTTATATACCACGCTCGTGGAGGATGGTTAGTGTCGCCTATATCTCTGAGGTTGGGAGAGATGACTACACCAACCCCAAAAGCTTTAGACCTATCAGCATGACCTCTTTTACGCTAAAAAGTTTCGAACGGCTAGTGGAGTTGCATATGCGTCAGAAGTCGCTGAAGGTTCACCCATTTCAGCATGCGTATCAAAGTGGAAAATCCTGCGAATCGGCACTGCAAAACCTTTTTGCTAGGATAGACCAGGCCATCGAAAGGAGGGACTACACTATGGGCATCTATGTTAGCATCAGTTTTTTGGGATACGAAAGGAATTTTTTTGTTTTGGTAAAACTATAAATTCTGAATATTATTGTAACCTTTGAAACCAGCTGAAGGAAAAAAATCGTGAAAAAGACCCAGTTTCAAAAGAAAATAATGATTTTTCATCAGGACAATGCACCGTGTCACAAGAGCATTTTGAAAATGGCTAAAATTTATGAATTAAAGTTCGAATTGTCGGAGTAACCACCGTTTACACCAGATTCGACCCCTAGCGACTGTCATCTGTCCCTAGACCTAAAAAAATGCATGCATGGAAAGCGTTTTTCATCAAATGATGAGGTCATAAAAGCTTTGGAAGCATATTTTGCAACCTTTTCAGATTCGCACTTCAGGGATGGAATTCATAAATTGAAATAGAGTTGGAACAAGTGTGTTTAAGTTCAGGCAGATTATACTATATAATAAAGTGCATTTCAAACCATAAAATTATGTTTTTCTTATCGAACCGCAAAACTTATTGAACAACCTAGTATATAAATTCTTGGATATCGTGCAGGAAAACTATTGGGAGGTTGCATTAGTTTTAAAGGTGACACACAGATGGCGCTATTTATCACTTTATCGCGTTGGCAATACTGAATATATATTCATGACAAAGCCTCATCCCTAGGCTTTGTTTATCAGTATCTGTCATTTCGCTGAAGTATAAACAACGCAGTGTTTTCGTGCTCCAAGTATGTCAACTTTCGTGCCGTCGAAACGCAATTTGCGGGAAGCTTTGCTTTTCTGCTTCAATTTGAAAAAAATACAGCCCAAGCCCGTGAATTGCTGCAGGAGGCCTACCCAGACCATACTCCGTCGATTTCAACATGTGAGTACTGGTTTCGACGATTCAAAAGTGGTGATTTTCACACCGAAGACAAGGAGCGTCTTGGCCAACCCAAAAAGTTCGAGGACGCGGAATTGGGGGAATTGGTAAACGAGGACTCGTGCCAAACCCAAAAAGAGCTTGCTGAATTATTGGGCGTTGATAAATCAACCGTTTGCAAGCGTCTAAAAGCGATGGGAATGATCCAAAAGCAAGGACATTGGGCCCCGTACGAGTTGAAGCTGCGCGACGTCGAACGGCGATTTTTTACGTGCGAATTGCTGATCGAGCGACAAAATCGGAAGGGTTTTTTGCATCGGGTAGTGACTGGCGACGAAAAATGGATCCACTACGATAACCCAAAACGCAAAAAATCATGGGGTTTGCCCGGCCACGCATCAAGCAGAATATTCACGGCAAGAAAATCATGCTCTGCATTTGGTGGGATCAGGTCGGCGTCGCATATTTTGAGCTGCTCCAACCGGCCGAAACAATCACGGGGGATCGTTACCGACTGCAATTGATGCGTTTAAGCCGGGCATTGAAAGAAAAATGGCCGGAAACGGTAAAAAGGCACGACAAGGTTATTTTGCAACATGACAACGCTCGGCCGCATGTTGCTCAACCTGTCAAAAAATACCTTGGAACGCTTGGCTGGGAAGTGTTAACCCACCCGCCGTATAGTCCAGACATAGCTCCCTCCGATTATCATTTGTTCCGGCATATGAGTCTCGATTTGGCGGACCAGCGGTTCTCCTCGTACGAGGCTACCAAAATATGGGTTGAGTCATGGATAGCCAAGCAGCGGCCAGAATTTTGGAGAAACGGCATCCGGAAATTGCCCAAAAGATGGGCGAAAGTTGTAGCTAGCGATGGCCAATACTTCGAATAAAATATTTTGTACCGTTTTTTCACAATAAAGCCCCAAATCTTCGAAAAAAACCTTTAAAACTAATTCAACCACCCAATAATATTTTCGAATTGATTGCAGTCATACTTTCTCAAACTATCCATTAACCAGAGAGACACTAAAAAACAAAGTGAAGTAATTTTGTGTTAGCGTATGTGTCCTGTAGATGTCAGGCAAAAGGACATATGTACCTACAAGTGTATACCACAAACCGGCTTGATTGAAAAAAGTCAAAATCACACATGCCGAAAGCAATATGGATTTTTTTTTCGCTCATGTGAGTTTGTTTGTGTTGGCGTAATGACACGCTATTAAACAAAGAATTCCGATAGCAGCAGAAGCATCTCTACCCAACTTGAAAAGTTAGACAAAAGCAAAGCAAAACTGTGAATCATTTATCAATATTCACACACCGCGCAAAAACCAAAATCAAAATCAAGAAACAAAGCGAGGATGAGAAAGAAACTTTTTGAAGTACATACTTTTCTTCATTTTAACTTTCTTTCTACACACTTGCTTTGATTACTTACTGAACATATGTTACAAAGCTCTACGCAAAAGTCAATTTCATGGTGAAAAAAGTCGCCTCAAGTCATATTCGAAGGAAGTCGCGCAGCAACTAGAGATAATAAAGCGAGCAAGCAAGACAAAGTGAAATATTTCATAGGAATGAGTCATCGAAGGATATTAAATTGTTATTACAGCAAGTTTTGTTGGCATAACGTTTTCAACAATTAATGAATAGATACTTCACTCTATATTTAGATAATGTGATTTTGCTGTGAGAGTTAAAAGTCATTGGAACTACACGGTCATGTTGAAGTATAAGCTGTGAAGTCGATAGTCTAAGCCGATAAGCCATGAGAAAACTAACATTCAGCCCGTCATTAATAATTTAGTATTTGTAGTGTGCCCAGTGACCGACACTGGGATCTAAAATACCTTTTGTGTTTTATTAAATGTTTTAGATGTAGTTAATACTAGCCCTATCGGCCACCGTACCCGAATCGGTTGGTGCGTGACTACTATTCCAATATGAACGAACAGGTTTTTCTATTAGCAGTCGCAGATTCTCAGCAGATTATGGCAAACCTCCGAGTGTATTTCTGCCATGAAAATACCTGCGGTTCGGAGTCGGCTTAAAACTGAGTTCTCTCCATTTGTGGAACAATATCATTACCCACACCACAAATAAGGGGAGGAGGAGCTCGGCAAAACTGGCAAAAATTGCCCCCTTTTTATATATACATTAGGTTCTATTTAACCAAGATGTTGCCTGCCTCTGGCTGGGAGTGGATTGAAAGCCAAATTCTTTCAGTAAATTTTCCGCCTTACGGGCAAATTTTAAATATCTGCAGCAGGAAGATTCTTGATTTCATTCGGTTTCATTTGATCTCGACGAAAGATTTGCAGTCTTGACTTTGTCAAGTCAATACAGTTACAAAAGATATGCTGTGTGGTTTCATCATCCTTCAGACAGTGGCGACACTCTGTCTCATATTGAATGTGAATCTTTGAGAGATAGTAATTTAAATGATAGTGACCTGTCAGAAAGCCTTTTACTTATGCAGCAGTAGGGTGAATGTAGATGCGTGGGACAGCGTACTATTTAGTCTTACCTCAATTGAGACGGTAAAATATTTCGATGTACATTTCTTTCCACTAGAATCGCATTTCCTTATTTCTTGGTGAGAATATGGGGATGCCTGTAGAGGTAATCAACGTAATTTTTGGGTGTATATGGGAGATAATTGTGAATGAAATGAGTTTCATTAAGGAGTAGTGCAGCAGAGGGAGAGAAGCCTTTGAAGTTGATTTCCAATTCACATACCAACTAGTGGTTCATGTCCTCATTAATATTCTACTGAAGTAGAAGGCGTAAGAGTAATAATATATAAAAGTAGATGTATGTATACATTAGGCCGGGTCGATTTGTGGGGAGGCAAAAAAATCGCCCATTGCTCTGTGAAAATCATATTCTAGGGATCAAAATAAGAAACTTTGCCGAAGGAACCATACCTCTAAAACGAATTCTGATGTCCCCCAATTTGGGTCGAACTTTTTAGTTTCTTTTCTCATGTAAAGGCCAAAAATGGTGATATTTTGAAATGATTGTATGGGGGTGTGCCACTGGCATGGGTGGATCGGCCGTCCGAAGTTAGTGGGGGTCAGTCATACATTTGGACTCGATTGGAGCACTCTAAATGGGTCAAAGTGGGATTTTTCGTTCGACCCAAATTGGGGGACATCAGAATTCGTTTTAGAGGTATGGTTCCTTCGGCAAAGTTTCTTATTTTGATCCCTAGAATACGATTTTCACAGAGCAATGAGCGATTTTTAAATCGACCCGCCCTAGTATACATACTTATTTTTGTTCATTATAGTGTTATTGGTTTTATATTTCTTGGCGAAGAGTGTTTTTGTAAGTTTGAACTATGGATACTCAGTGCATATTTGACCACGTGTCGCTACTATTAATATACGAAGCATGTACAAGGTGGCGTCCAAATGGTTCGATCTGTTCACACGATAAAGCTGGTTGCTGGGTGCGCTGAACTGAGTTTAGGTGTAATTTCGCCGGCAAAGTTGGTCATTTCGAGGCACTTTTTGATGTTGAAAAGCGAAAGATAGAGAATTTCATTACCTTTAATTTGATACGAGAATCGCTTTCTATTATTTTGCGCTCAAGAATGAAAACACAGTAAAATAATAATGAAAATGGCTTTATGGTTTTTTAAAATATTCTCCTTGGAATCCAATATACAAGGTGAAGCCTAAAATAAACAAGACAGAGCTAAAATAGAAACGACAGGAGCTTTGTTCTGATAACTTCGAGTTAATTTATTCAAAATAGTCCCCACTGTTTTGGGTGATCTAAAGCTTTTCACAAGAGTGTTTCAGGTCATTGACCGAAATGTCCTCCAGGATGTCGGTACAAGCCTTTTGGGTAGCCTCTACGGACGCAAAACGTTTTCCTCTCATGGCCAAATGCAATTTTCTGAATAGATAGAAGTCACAGGGAGCCATATCAGGCGAAAGCGGTGAGTGATTGATGGTTACAATGCGATTTCTAGTCAAAAAATTAGTCACAAGAGCGGATGGGCGAGATGGTGCATTATCATGCAATAAGCGCCAGCGTCCGCCTTCGTGGTATTCAGGGCGAATTCGACGAATGCGATGCAACAAACAATTCAAAACGCCAAGATAGAAAATTGCACTGGCGGTTTGGTCCATTGGCACGAACTTTTTGTGGAAAATTCCCTTGGAATCGTAAAAAATGAGTATCTACTTGATTTTTGACTTCTCCAAACGCGATTTTTTGGGTGGTGTTCGTCTGGTTCCTCACCAGTCGCAATGTTGTAAGGGAAGTTCTCGTCTTTTCTCGCCTTTTTAATGAGGTCTTTCAAATGTTGAATTCTGAGCAATTTTTGGTTCTCAAGTTACTTTTGCCAAATGAAATGCGCACAGACCTTTCGTAAGCCCGAATGATCAAATTTTTGATAAATTTACGAACAATTGCGATGGAGTTTTCGGTGATTACTGATTTTTAACAGTATGTTCATTGTCGTTTATGTCCTCACAACCATCTCTGAAACGTGTAAACCGCTTGAGAGCACGAGATAGGCATCGGCATAAACTTTTTTCATCAATTCAAATGTTTCGGTAAACGTTTAAACGATTTTAAAACGAAATTTGATACTAGCTCTTTGTTCAAAACTCATTTTTGTACCGATGACACAAACATACTGACATTTTAGATGCAATTACTTCGTTTCTACTGAACCGAATGTCACCAAGCTTTCACTGGAAGTCAACTAAGGATGAAACTTCCAAAGCACTAACTCATTAAAAAGATGGTGCCATCAAATACATTTTTATGATTCCAGTCTCTTTTATTTTGGACTTCACATTGTGCTTCGGCATTCGCCTGAACCAAATGTCAAACTACTTTTGCCTATCAGAAGTAAGCGCCTCGAAAACAAGCTGTCTAAAGGCTGTAGCAAGAGTTGAAACACATTGGCCACGGATTTTATGTTTGCTGTTTGGGAAGAAAAAATGCTGCTAGATCAGGACTGCAAGGCAACTGACTAATTAATTCGATCTTTTGAGTGCTCAAAAATTCTTTTCTGTGAGCCGATACTTGTGAGCTCGCATTGTCCTGATGAAGAATGATTCGTCTTCGATGAATGTTCTTGGCACAACAAACGGTTTTGGATGTACTTCGCAAAGTTCATCTTAAATGGATCGACAGTGATGTTTTACAGTGATTAAGTGTGATGTTTCAATGCACGTCTGTCTCGATAATCCAAGTAAGAAATCATAAAAAATCATTGCACAAAAATTTTCACAAATTAATTCCATAAGATGAGATAAGTTTTTCAACTCACTGAAAAAAAAAACCTAAAGCTCGTATGTGAAATATAAAAGGCAACACCAGTATACCGCTTGTTTTGAACAGCATTTCATTCTATTCATTGGCATCGGAAAGCTAAAAGCACATTTTTAGCATAAACTCCACTTTGATTTTCAAAAAATATGTTCCAAATTCGTAATAATTTATTATTTGGGATTTCCTGAATTTCCCCCAGGCTAAATGCGTGAGAATATTATTGCACTCGTAAAAGTTTTCATACATATGTTGATGTAAAAGCGGATAATGTACGAAACACCAGCTCACAAAACTAACTAAAAATAAATGCTTAGGTTTCGGTATTTTCAAAACAAGAAATAAGCTGCTGCTACATATGCGAGTAATATTCATTTTAATCTGAATATGTTTCCATATTTGTAAGAAGAATTCGAAAGCGAAAATAAAACATCGAAATTCGTATACAGCATTGCGTATTTTCGGCATCCGGCAGGGTTATCGCTTTGTTGAATTTTTAATAAATAACGAAAAAAAAAATTACAATTGACGAAAGCCTACAGTTTTTTCACTTACGATTGAATTTTGCTGAAATATTTGAAATGAAATAAAAAATTTAAGTTAAAAGCTTTTGTTCCGTTGTAAATATTTTTAAATGAACTCTACTTTTTTAACTTCTTTTTCAAACGGTTTCAAAAGTGGATTATTAGACAAATAGAATAGAGCAAAGAAGAAATGTAAGTGCAGCAGCAGTCACACTGACAAAAAACAACTTCCTGTAAACTAATAAATACTTAATTTTTGTTTTTGTTGCGTATTTGACAAAACTGGCTATCAAATGTGGACATCACTTACAGCCGAACAAAACCACCGGAACTGCGAAGGTTCGCCTGTTAAGCGCTCATTGTGTTTATGCAAATAAAAACGCGATATTTCTAAAACGTTATCATTCATTAAGTAAAATGTGCTTTAGTATAAATTAAACATTTATTTACTCAAATAAAATAAGAGTATAGAAAAGTCAAACTTCGGGCGAAACCGAATTGTAATATTCACTTCATATACAGGGTTAAGCACTCGAAGTGTTCCCAATTAAAAAGGCCATACATTTTGTTTGGAAAATTACTTTTATTCCACTGAAAGTAAAAAATGAAAATAATATCGGGCCCCCTTGAAATGAAAATAATTCCAAATTTAGAATCAACTTACTTTTGCCCGATATGACCACCTTTTCCCTAGACTATGACCTTCAGACGGTCAAGAAACGAATCGCAAGTTGCCCGAATGTAAATTGCAAGTATTTTGGCTAACTCTCGGCTTTTTTTTCAGCGCCTCGAGACTGGTGAATCTTTTAGTTCGGACCTTGATCTCCAAAATGGCCCAAAGAGAATAATCCATTGGATTCACGTTCGCGTTTGGTGAATTTGAGAGCCATTGTGTTGACGTCATGAAGAACGTTCCGAGCTTTTTAGCCATTCTTGGTTCACTCCAGCTTTGTGAGACGGTGCCGAGTCTTGTTGAAACACCGTTGTTGGTCTGCCACACTTGTTGTTGGTCTGCCACCGAAATGTTTGTCTGCCCACGGCTTCAAAGCAACCTCCAGAATGCTTTCTTGATAATAATTCGCATTTACCTTGACGGCAGGGCTCGATGAAAACGATTGGAGAGCGCCCATCTGCAGTTACAGTGGCCCAAAACCATTACCTGTGGCGGGTGCTGCCTCGTGGTGTCCAATCGATGACTCAAATTCTCGGTCAAATAAACTCTATCGTTTTGGGGGTTCACGAATTGCTCAATTTGAAAAATTTTCTCGTCAGAAAACACAATGTTCGGAAATTGACCGCTTTCGGCCAAACGAAACAACTCCCCGCTCTCACAAGCCTGACTTGTTGCTGCTTTGGTGTAAAATCATGCGCTTTTTGGATTTTGTACGACTTGAATTTGAGATCATTTCTCAGTATTTTCAGTATGCGGGGGATGCTACGGTTAGATATTTTCAGTTCTTTCGCCATTTGATTGGGACTTCGTTGGGGATTTCGCTCAAGTCGCTTCCGCTACTCATTTTATCCACACTGGTTTTTTTTCTAACCTTTCTACTTTTATAAGATTCATATGTGATATACCTATCTTTACGGGATCCGTCCAATTGTAGGGTAAGCTTATCGCGTAAAAAATAATACTAAATAATAATAATAATAAATACACTATTGTTTTCCTCAGATCTATATAAATCAGAAAATTTCATCTTTACTGCATATAAGTTCTCCTTCTAAGCACCAGACATACATAGAGGTAAAAAAAATCGGTTACCCTGATACTTTCAAAAACTATTTTGCATGAAATATTGAGGAAGCATCTTAGATTCCCTTAATCAAAAACCAAATAATGCAACCGCTCAGGCCTAATGATTACAATTTGTGTAAAAATTACTGCGAAATTATGTTGGAACGATTTCGTACGTTAAACAAAATCTTTCGGAGCAATGAAGCCCCTTTTTAATTTGAATAGGAATGTAAATAAGTAATAAATTCTAATATCAAGCGGCGCATTTTCAAGCAGTGAAATAAATTTATATTTCTTTGAAAATCTTCGAGGGCAAGCAATTACTGTAAACGGTGTCTCTTATCGGCACATGCTGAACGATTACTTTCTGCCACTAATGAGAGGATATCCTGTCTTCAATACACACACATGTTTTCAGCGGGGCTTGACGCATCCACACACGACCAGACCATGGCGATATTACGTGATTTCTGCCCTAACAATTTTATAAGCCGTTTCAGTAACGTAACCTAGCGGCCTGGGTAGTCTAACATAATAATCTCATTACTGAAATACAATAACTTATCCTTTTCATCCTTAATCCCGCACAATAGTCAGCGCATTATTTGAAATGTGGCTTAGCAGCAAGCAAAAACAAAGAAAAGCACCCGGTTACACATTGCATCAAGTGGCGCCAGGAAGCGGGCAGCCGCGCTAATAGCGCACCACTTTAGCGAAGCCTTCAACCATCAGTGCGATCATTCTGCCAGAAAAATGTGACACACACATGGCCCTCTAAGCAGTAAGATGGCGTTGTTCCTAAGCAACGACAGGTGGGCATTCCCACTACTTAGGACTGATAGCGGCAGGCTAATCTCCTACCCTGTCAGAAATCAAATAGATTGACGAAACCAATGCAAGGCAAGTCTTGTCGAGGCCTTATGCTTCTGAGAGGAGTGAACAAGGAAAAACAAAAACAAAAAAAAACAACCTGGCCACCCGGAACCTCCGATCTTATCCCTGTGGACTTTTTGTTGTCTATGAAAAAAAACCTGGAAAATAGAGATTCTTAGATAGTATCCGACGTAACGGTCAACATTTAGAGGAAATCATTTGCAAAAATTAAAATCCGTATTGGTCTTCTAGATAATAGTTATTGAATAAGGATCATAGCCCATTCTGGACGGGAAACTTGCCCTTATCTCTCCTAAGACCAGAGTGTATGAGTACTTTTCAACAATTTTAGAAACCCCGATTTCCGCAGAACTGAAATCTTCCAATTAAAAAATTATCTGCCTAAAATGATAAACCTATGTCTGGATAGAACAGAACTATGACAAAGAAGGTGCGAGATAATCTCTTCCTCTTGCACATCTAGGCAGCTTCTGCGGAAGTCACACCCATCATATGGGCATGCCTGCCTATTAAGCAGTAGCCCGTAAAAGCTGAAATCAGTGTGCTAAGACTGTAGGTTTAGCATTGAGATACGTTCACAATTGTAGGGCGATTCTGCCAGTGGTTTGATTACATGGTCCTTTTTCATTCGCTGCTCTTGCGATTTCCTTAAAGATTACTAGGTTACATGTTTGAAAGGGTGTGTTTATTGTTTGTGTACTCATAGGTCGCTAGTTCATCGGCTCTACAGTTACCCCCAATATTACAATGGCCAGGAACCCATGTTACCTTTAGGCGAACTGACCCAGTCATCTCATTCATCTAAGAGATGTGCGGGATTTCATGGCTAACTTGGAGGTTGCCGACTGCTTTGAGAGGGATTTTACCGCCACCTGGCTATCAGTGAAAATATATAACATAATTTAATATAATGGGCCCTCTAAACTCACAACGAAGCATTGATGCCTTTCTAAAAAAAGCAAACTGTCAATAATAGTTTAAATTTTTCAGAGCGACGCAAGGAAATCGATAGATAAAAGCAACGTTCCTATTTTAATGTCCATATGTGTACTTGAACTAGTAATTATTTGCTTGAGGTACATTTCGCAGTTGGCAGTGCACGGAAAATGATACAGACAAAATCAAGACTAGTACGATGAAAGTGCGGTCAATAAAGTAAGCGAATTGCACCCCATCCATGTGGCATCTACATAACGTTGCGCAGAACACATTTGACGTTTCCCCAAGCACAAAGTTTATTGGAACTTTTTTATTGCTGAAACGTTTTGTGTAAATATTCATAGAATGTACAAGTTTCATTCGTTTATTTGTTATCGCTGGAAGCGTTCAACTTTTTCATCCTTGCTTTCTGACATTTTTATGAGAAAATACTATAGTTTCGTTATTAGTTTGGTATTGGCAGCTGCATGAACAGCTATTAAAAATACTGTTTTTAAATTGAGGTTTTGAAAACGAAATGAGAGCAGGCAGATGGTCAGCTGAAACCACGTTTTCCTAGAATTATAGCGCTACATTCTAGGAAAAGGTGATTTCAGCTGACCATCTGGCTGCTCTCATTTCGTGAGAAGGTTGCGATACCATGGCCAAATGCAGCCAGAAGAAAGGCACATACGCTCAATCCAACCTAGTTCTATCCTAAGTTTAATAAGGAAACTGGGTCTGGTGATGTGTAGAGCGCACAAAAGACCATTAGGTCGAAGTACCAACCTCATAAAAATATAATCTAATCTAACACCACCCATTACTTTCAGCCCTGTGAATGCGTTAGCAGATCGTCCTAGGCAGCCTAATTTATATACATAGGTTCTGTAGTGACCGATTACCGAGTACAGCATAGCTGTTCTTTTGCTACTGGAGTATGAAGGATGTCACATTACTCTTTAAGAAGCTTGTAAATAAATGTTTGATTGGAAACGGCCGCCTGGCTATCGGAAAAATGTGTCCATCAAAATTCGAGGTTGCAAGCACCTCAACCTGAAATACCGTGGGCCATTTACGCATGGCAATGGATTTTTAATTTTGACTTCCTGCCGAAGCAGATTTTGCTAGTAACAAAATGAATAATCCAGCACTTTTCCAAAACGTGGATTTTAACGTGAATGTTTGCTCTAGAATTGTTGTACAGGAGCTACCGTCAAATACAAGCAGTTGGATATGTTTAAAAGCTGCTGCTGCCTGTTTAATAATATGAATACGATTCCATACGAGTAGGACCGTAGTTGAGGAAATCCTCTTTGATCCTGTAAGCGAGAGATAGAAAAGCACTTGCAGTTTAATTTGTTATAGTTATATATATTGTCCCAATGTTACCAAACTATAGCCATTACACTTATTACCTTTGAGTTTAAGCTCCATGTCCGACGCGAGAATCTTTTGACGCCTCACATAACCCGTATAAATTTATTCAGTGTTCTTCAAAGATAGGAATTCAATCTTAGTCTCTTACTGGCAGTAATTCTTAGGAAATTAATTTTGTCAAAATATTACAGCACTGTCGCCAGAGTAACCGACCTATGGTAAGGTTTTTATGTGCTTGGGAGCGGCAAAAAAATTCCCGAAATAGCAAACGGAAAAACGAGTATGAGTACGTTAATCAAAGTTCACTAACCGACCGATCCATTACTGGAGATTTGTAGATGAGCGACCGATTTCTGAGACTTAGTTGCCCGTTGTATTAGTGACCAGTTTAATAAATGATAGAGAAAACGGGGCGGAAGGAGATTTTGGGCCTCTTCGATTCGCCAAGCGCTAGCAAGTGGCGAAAAGATGAAGCAACTGGTATAAATTAACATAAATTTGTTGCACTTGAAAAGAACTGCCAAAATTTCACCACATATGAGTGAAAATTAGTAAGAGCTCATTCCTACAAGAAAACGTTTGTTGTTTCAACTCGTTGCCTGTGATGCTCGTGCTCTGTCAATACCCTTTGTATTCTCGTTCTAATCAATGTCGTTGTTGGAGGATTTTTGTATATGGAATCTGGTACCTACCTGCAGAAGGCAATATTTTCAGAAAAAAAGGTAACTATTTGTCAAAATTGTTGGAAAAAAAAATCATGAATTCCTACTTGTACAACAAAACAGAATAGATTGTTTAAGCCTCAAATATTTTATTTCTCTAATTCCCGCCCGTTTCTTTGTCGTCCTGTATGCCATGCATTCAAGCACGTATGCCTATGATTCCAAATGAAAAAGCTGAAGCGGTATTCTCAATTACCATCTGAATTTTTTTGCCAATTCAACGGATGTGCTAATGGACAAAGCAAATAATCGTATGTATGTAACGTAACAAGCAAATGCCAACGTTAATAGTTGCCTACCAATTTCATGTTCGGAAATGAGCAACGGAATTCAAAGTGTTCATCGGCTAGCCATTTTTAGTTTCATATGCTCATAAATTCTTCAAATATTTGTATATAATAAAATTAATTAATTGCATAAATGCATGCAACGCAGCATTACCATTGAGGCCTTCAGCCTTCACACAGAATTGTATTCAATGAGCGAATATTGCGAGCGCGTATGGTAGAAATATTGTAATGGTGAATGGCAGTGGTAGTGAGGAGTAGAGAAAAAACCAAAAAAAAAACCTCACATCAGAAAGGTCAGTACAATATTTTGCAATGATCAAAAATTTCAATAAAAAAAATTGTATTTACTATTTTGCAGTTTGGATAATTACACGTGTGAGGAAATTGCAAAAATTCTATTGCACTTTTATAAGGTTATTCAGGCCATTAATAACAATGGGTTAAGTTAGGTAAGGTTGATGCGGTTGTCCTGTGGGATACACTTAGGCTCATAGCGCATTATGATGCCGCTTGCTTGTCCTTATCTCTCCTAAAACCAGTGTGTACGCGTACTTTTCAACCATTTTAGAATATTTCTGATTTCTGCAGAACTGAGATCTTCCAATTCATAAAAAAATTGTCTAACTAAGTCTCGATAGAGCAGGACAATGGCACAGAAGGTGTGAAAAAGTCTGTTCATCCTCCTCATCTAGACAACTTCTACAGAAGTCATGCATTGGTACACCCATCCTTTGGACATGTCTACCAATTAGGCAATGCCCCGTGATGACTGAAACCAGTGTACTAAGACTGTGCGCTTATTTTGGCTTAGCAGAGCTTCTGTGTGTTTAACATTGAGAGTCGGCCACAATTGTTGGGTAATTTTGCAAATGGTTTCATTACTCCATCTTTCGTTCGCTGCTCTTACAATTTCTTCAAGGATAAGTAGCTTGCATGTTTGTAAGGGTATGCCTCATCAGTCAATTCGATGCAGAGTCTCACTAGTTAATCGGTTCTGTCGCGATGGCCAGGAACCCATGTTAGTTTTAGCTGAAATTACTCAGCCGCCTCGTGATGTGCGGCATTTCATGGCTATCTTGAAGGTTGTCGACACTTTTTTGTGAGGGATATTATCGCCGCTTGGCTATCAGTGAAAATAATGAGGATAACATTTTCAGATATCGCATTACAATGTACCAGTGTCGTGGTTTTCATTATTGCCATCAGTTCAGCCTGAAAGTAGTCGGGGAGCCAATAACGGAAGGAGATCACAAGATGTTCGGAGTATTCATCTCCGCCCAGCCTGCCCTCGAGCTTTGAGCTATCTGTATAATAGCTTTCAATCAGCCATTGTTTTATTAAATTCGTTGTATTCGATATGGTATGGGATCCCTAAAGAGCACATATTTTTTGGTCTCGTCTGGATTGGTGTAAGGAAATGTTGAAGAAATTCAGACACGGTGGTTCAAAGCACCTCTATAACATCATCACAGATGACTAATCTTGGATCTATATAGTACATATGAGCCGGAAGCAAAACAGCAATCGACAGCATTCCAAGATGAGCTTAGTAACACAAAAGTTGTTCGCAAAAGAGATATCTCGTATGTGTTTTTGTTTAAATGTGATGATGTCGCAGCTGGACCACTAGAGAAACTTAATGCAGTCAATTCTGAGTGGTACACAAACAATTGTTTGGCAGAAGTTTTCAAAGAATGAAGGAAAACCAACCGCCGAAGACGAATCATCCTCGGAATGACACCAAGACACTTATCGGCTCACAAAAGATAGTTTTTAAGCACACAAAAGTTTGAATTATTGGGTCATTCGCTCTACAGCCTCGATTTGATTCGCCCTATAGTCTAATGATTGCTTGTTGTTTCTGAGCATTAGAAATAAAATTCAAGGTCTACATGTTTCAACACCTGAAGTAGCTGGTGAAGCCTTTAAAGTGTTATAAACAGTTAGAATTTTCAAACCCTCGATTTTTTTTATTTATTTTATTTTTTTCTTAATGTATATATTATATATTTAAAAACACACACAGAAAATTTAATATCGTTCCGGTGAATATTTTCGAAGTTACACGCAAATTTGAAAAGATGTTTCAGAGTGTGTGTAAATTGTTTTTTAAACTTTAAAAGCGCTTTTCTCAAAATGGTGGCGAAGATTTTTTCTCACCGATAAAAATTTTTTTTTTTTTGTTTCAATTTAAGGCCGAAAAGCTGGTCAAAAATCGATTTTTTTTGAGAAACCGCCATTTTGTAAAAAAAAAATTATTTCGCTTATTCTTTGGATTAATTACTAGATTTAACATTACTTTTGATCGAGAATTTCACAGCATTGCTGAGCGGAGGTGGCGAGTGGAAACTACTTGCGTTACGACCAGACAAATCTGGCCATCCTACAATCTGAAACAGACAAAAACCCTTATAAGTCTTTCGAAACACGAACTAAGGCATATAATATCTCTTATCACCGGCCACTGCCTTTTGGGCACTCACGCACGTCGGCTCGGGGTTCCTCAAAACGACCTGTGCAGATACTGCGAGGACGAAGATGAGGAAGTATCGAGCAGACATTTGCTGTGCAGTTGTCCCGGTCTAGCCAGAAGTCGACTCGCTCTTCTAGGCTTTCCAACAATTGACAATCTTTCAGTACTCTCGAACCTGAAAATCGAATCTCTCATCAAATTCTCGAAACGAATTAATATCTTTGACCAAAATCTACAAAAAAATCTCGGTTAGGTGGGGAAATCATATAACATAATGAGCTCTAGGGCAACACAACGGACCCAACTTGCGGTCTATGTGGCACTCCGATGCGGGGTCACCCTTAAACCAACCAACCAACATTACTTTAACAAAATCTGTTTGTCTTTTTAATTTCAGAGGATTTAGTTCAGAGATATAGTGGTCACCGCAAAACGTCGTTTTTGAGAGGAGCTCCCGGAGATCAGCTGTAGCTCCTTTCCAAATAAATATTTTTACTAATACTAAAACTTAAAATACAGTTAAAAGATAACATAATGTGTGTAAAAATTTTTAGATCAATTAATTTAAAAGTTTTCACAGAAAAAATGCTGGAAAATTCGCTTTTTTCGGCCTTCTAACTGTGTATAACCCCTTAAACAGCTCGGTTTGAAGTTACTGACTTCCAAGGAGAATATTTTCATTAAAGAAATTTTTCATTTCATTATTATTCTAATTTGTCTCCATTATTGGGCGCAAAATGTAGAATGCAGCCCTCATAATGCGGTAACTAATTCTTAATTCTAGCTTTTGAATATTATTTATAACACTTTTTCCATATGTTTTAAAACTGTACGCAGACTTTCTGGTTGCCATATTTACATGTTGCTGCAAGTTCTTACCGTAACGTAAACAATGAAGTGAGGAATCTTTTTATTTTCTTTTGCTTTTGTAACTTAAGAATGTAATAAAAAAAGAAATACCTGAAATATGTTTTGAACTATAAATTTATATTGTGTTCTAAATCATTTTAAAAGTATTTTTAAGATGTACGCAGACTTTATGGGCTATGTGTAAGTAGATACAGTGAGTCAATAAAGTTTAAGTACACACATCAGTCAGATAAAAAAATTCATATGTTTCATTCAATTTACATAAAAATTTATTAGAGCTTGTATATTTCACATTGTAAATAAAGTAAGGAACATAAAATCATTCTTTTTAAATCATTACATACTAGCTTTAAAAAATAATAAACAAAAAACTTTGCACTATCGTGATTTCACATAAAAAAAGTTTAAGTACACTTTATAAATAATATTAAAAAAAGAACAAAAACAAAAAACGTGGAATAAATGAATATTTTGTTGGTCCTCCACCTGCATCGATAACAGCTTGTAAGCGTCTACGCATGCTTCTCACTAACCTTTTAGTGTCATTTTCTGCGATTTTGCCCCACTCCTCTGATAACGCTTTTTTAAGCGATCCCTTTGAGGTTATATTATGTTTCCGAATTCTTTTTTCTAACAAATCCCAGAAATGTTCAATGGGATTTAGGTCCGGTGATTGTAGGGGAGTATGCACTTGTTTGCAGTTGTAAAGGAGCCATTCTTTAACTAAATATGACGTGTGCTTGGGGTCGTTATCCTGCTGAAAAAGAAATGTATTTTCATCGAGCCCCAATTGCGTTGCACTTTGGTTAAGGTTGCTGCGTAAAATGCTTAGATATGAATGCTTATCCATAGTAGTTTCAATAAAGACCATTTTACCCACACCAGCTGCCGCCATACACCCCCAAATCATTATGTTACCGCCACCGTGTTTGACAGTCGGTATTAAATTTTTTATCTGCATCTCCTCATTAGGCTTTCTCCATATTTTTGTCGCTCCAACCGGTCCATAAATATTATATTTAGATTCATCGCTAAATAATACGTTATCCCAAAAGGAATCTGGCTTTTCTAAGTGCTCCTTTGCAAAATCCAATCGTTTTTTTTATTAATAGGTGATATTAGAGGTTTTCTACGTGGAACTCTTCCATTGTAACCAGCTTTATGAAGTACATTTCTAATGGTCTGAGGATTGACGCTTGTTGCAGTTCCTTGTAGCAATTCATCACGTGTTATTGGAGCAGATTTTTTGGGATCAGCTTTGATGGCATTCAAAATATATCTCTCTTCCCGTTCGGAAATTTTTTTGGACGACCAGAACATGGTTTCTTTTGCACATTTCCATTGCTGTTGTGAAAGTTAATAATATTTTGTACGCTAGAATGTGTTTTTCCAACAATTCTTCCAATTTCACGCAATGATTTTTTTCCAAATACAATTTGATGATCAGTTTTCTTATTTCCATCGATATTTCCTTACCTTTTCCCATTTCGTCCACTTTGAACTAGGGCCTGTATACAAATGTACAAATTATCAATAATAAAATGGTTCAAACGCATTTCTACACTTGTTTGCTAAAACCCAAACAAATTTAAATCCGTTATTTTTACAAAAACAACAACTCAGCAATACATATTTGCGTGTTGTACTTAAACTTTTTTTGCGTAATTTTAGCGCTCATTGAGGGTTATTTTACGTATGCATCTAAAATGTATAACGGGAACAACAAAAAACCCGGTTTTCCTGGCAACAATGTACTCTTTTAATGATACAAAGATATTGCATGAAGTTTTTTTTAACATAACTATGATAATTCTTAGTGGTTGTAAGAAATAACAAGGTGTACTTAAACTTTATTGACTCACTGTATGTGCCTAAACCGTACGCCAATTATATGTATCTCTACGTGGCTTCATCAGCAACAATGTTTTTAATAAACCATAAATCGAACACATTTTCTCCATAGCATCATTTCTATTTGCATTTACATAGTTTAAATATACTCATACCATATTATTAACAAGCCAATAGCAGCAGATGATGATTGAGATAATCGAAATAGCAAATGCATACATGCATACATACACGCGCATCTTTGCATGCCACAGGCAAACATTTCTCAGCACCTACGCACTGCACCCACGCTTGTTGGAAGCATTTGTGGTGTCGACGAGCTGTGCATATCGGTGTTTATCGGTGTGTATCGGTCTTAACACCTTCGCACTCTAGAGCAAATCACCCCACCCACACAAGCTAGCCCATTAGCCCATAGCTCTTGCGAAGAGAGGCGCAACACTTTCTACAGCCACGCACTGCCACCAGCGTTTCATGCACAAGCAGCAGATGCAGGTAATTCATAACAAAGTCAGAAGCGATAATTTCAATAACATATAACTGCAAATACAAATGCTTTCTAACGGTTTAGCATTTTCTAAACTCATATACACACACACACATATCACTCATATGCACACTCATCAGCGTCACACGATCACTCCTCCCACATTAGACAATACAACAGAAAATTTCACATGCGCTTTAATGTTAAATTTTTCTGGTGCCGTTAGTTGAAGCAGCGCACATTGGAAGAACACACATACGCCGAAGAAACATTGCGAAACAATAATAAAAAAAAAAGTGTGGCAAAGCAATTCGAACAAATAAACAATGGAACACAATAAAAACGGATGAATAGAAAGAAA
Source organism: Anastrepha fraterculus (assembly GCA_037575425.1). Taxonomy (NCBI): domain Eukaryota; kingdom Metazoa; phylum Arthropoda; class Insecta; order Diptera; family Tephritidae; genus Anastrepha; species Anastrepha fraterculus. The sequence continues at coordinate 60,113 of JAYXIM010023339.1, read as the reverse complement.
AATAAAAATGCGTAGTAACAATGCGTTTGTAAAGAACCATAAAAGCAAACTTGTAAACTATTATCAATGAAACAACAACAGCAGCAATAATAAAAAAAACTCGTGACGCACAATAATAGTGAGCCAGCAAACTGATAAATGTACACATGACCACACGTACGAAGCAACATATTTCAAGTCTAGGGTACTTCAAAGCCATATGCAATGCAATGTTCGTACATACAAATATGCTATATACGAGTATATGCATAGAAAATACATGCTTGCCTGAGCGCATTCTTACATATATCATCTGTGAGTTCATTCGTACGGATATTCTTCATTCAATGGGACAGTGCAGTTGCAAATCGTAAAAGCAGTCATTCGTATTCGTAACGAGTGATGGTAGGCGCAAAGGGGCGCGGTGGCGTAGGGAAAGTGGGCCAGACAATATGTGTTTATACACGTGTATGTGCGTATGTATGTATGCACGTAGAAGGCCAGTAGGGCGGCCGTACAAATTATTCCCCCATTAGAAACAAAAAAGTAAGCGCCATAGGGAGTTATTTCATCAATGACCCCATGCAGCACAACGCATGTAAACTATTACACACTTACATAGATACAGTGGCTCACAGAAGTATTTTGCATAGTTACTTGTATGTACTAATTTAAAATTTTGTATGCACTAAGTATCCGAATATAATAATTTAAATGTGTAGTTGTATTATTGAGCATTGTCTTGGAAAATGGTCTACGTGCATACAACAAAAAACGTGCGTAGCAATGAAATTCTGTGCTTACAAAAGTATTTTGCTTATTGTTTTTGAAACCGTAACTTGACGCAGTTCAGTTAGTTTTCCTATTGTCGGCTACAAGTGCATATTGTAATTAATGTTAGTTGCAAATTAGTCCATTTTATTTGTAATGTGGTACTGTGAACAACGAAAATGCCAAAGAGTAACGAATTAACTACATTTATTATTTTATATCTGCACAACGAAGGCAATTCAATTCAATTCAATTTATTTGATTTGTTTTGTACATACATACATACATAGTAAGACAGTCTTGTGGTAGTACATCTTCTTATAATTCTAGAATACGAGGAGGGTATACATAGAAATTCTACTTAGATTTAAAACTATTTTAACTATTAAACTTATAGACTAAAACTTAGAGTAGTAAGTGAGAAGAAGAGAAAGATGGTGGGAATGGGAGAAGGAAAGGGGTATTAAAGGTTAGAAATAATTAGAAACTGCAGTTTTAAAGTCTACGAAATACATTTGTAATATGCTTGCTCGATGTCGCCAAACGATCGAAAACGTAATAAAATGGTGTAAAGAAGCGGTAGTTTAGAAAATATTGAGCGTGTTGGTCGGCCAAAGTTGCTAACAGTGAGAGAAGAGCAGCAAATACGAAAAGAAAATCGCGAAAATCCACATTTATCAGCCCCAAAAATCAATGACAAGGTAAAGACAACTCTTCACATTCAAGTACCCGATGAGACACTGCGCAGAGTACTAAGAAGTAACAGTATTCACGGTGGTGCAGCACGGAAAAAGCCACTCATTTCAAAAGTAAATAAGGAAAATCGGCTTTTATTCGCCAACTCATACATAGGTATAAAACGAAAAGTTTTGAGTTTTGGAAAACCATTATCTTTAGTTATGAAAGCAAATATTATACAATATTTTTAGACCGGACGGACGTCGTATGGTGTGGCGGAAGCCAAATCAAGAGCTGCGAATCAAAAATATCAAATCCACTGTTAAGCACGGTGGGGGTTCCGTTAAAATGTGGGCTTGTATGTCGGCTCAGGGAGTTGGAAAGCTAGTCTTTATACATGGAACGATGGATAAACATCTTTATTTGTCCATTCTCAAAGACAACATACATTCCAGTGCAGAAAAAATGGGTATGTCAACCAACGAGTTTTTGTTTCAACACAACAATGATCCTAAACATACAGCTTATGATGTTAAAATGTGGATACTTTTTAACACAAAACATTTGCTAACACCTCCCTAAAGTCCAGATATCAACCTCATAGAAAATCTTTGGGCCTATCTCGAAGACAGAATGCGGGAACACAAAATTTCGTTAAAAGGTGACCTAAAACCTGTTTTGCTCAAGAAATGGGAGAAAATACTTTTGTGAGCAATGAATTCTAATTTTTTTACGTTTTGTTACGTTTGCATTAGAACATATTGTTTTTTTTTTTAAGTTTTAATATATTATTTATGTAGCATTAAGATTTATATTTAAGAACTTATAAAATAATAAACAAATAAATTTAAAATAATACAACAATGCAAGGGTGAACTTAATCATCTTCTTATGCAAAATAGTTTTGTGAGCCACTGTACATAGAAACAGGGTATTCCCTCCACACTTGACATACACCCTATCGATTACCTACAGTTAAAATTTTACTTGATATAATACAGTTTATTGGGTCAATAACCGTAAACAATATCGAGAAGTTCGAGTGATGCACATTTGCAATCTCTTTCTGCATCTTTCATAACATTTTGAGACATTTCTGGGGTTATGGTGTCCATTTAGTCGAGCAAATTGGTCTCCATATGTAACATAAATAAGGATCTCAAGCGTATTCAAAACATATTCCTTATGGTCCACTTCACAAGCATATTGTGATATTTTATTTCATTTTTAAATAATTAAAATTAGGTGGTAACATTGTATGTATATAACAATAACAATACCTTTCCGTACAAATCTGTTGCAGGATTTTTTTACTTTTACATACAGGTACATATGTATACATACACATCATTATACGGTATTTGATATTTTTAAATAATTAGTTGAGTTTTTATTTAATATTGGAAATTAATTGGCAACCCTATTCAAAAACATGGTCCGCATTAAAGCTGCTGCAAAACATGCCCTTCATTTACTACCCATATTGTTGTAAATAACACATGGGCTGAAAAGTCTCGGGCCTAACACATAAATAGCACTGGCTTTATTACATTCACCTCTTTTTCAGTGTTTCAGTACTAACCTTAAACAGACAGCCGTTAAAATGTCATGACATTCTACTTATTAGTTCGTGAGTTATTGCGCTAAGAGTGACGCTACTTTTGCTATTTTTAAAACAATGGATCAAAAAGAATTTCTAGATGGAAAAAAATACCGTGCAAGCGAAGCAATAGTTTGAAAAGTATTATGGGAACTCCGCTTCATCAGAAACAACAACAAAACGAGGATTTACTGACTTCGTAAAGACACTGACGATGCACAACGCAGTGAAGGTCCGAATGATGCGGTAACACCAGAAAATATCAACAAAATCGTTATGAATACGAAAAATGAAGTTCCGTGCGTCTGCTGACATCGTAAAGATATCAAAGAACCTGTTGGCTTTATATTGCATGAACATTTGACTATGCGAAAGCGTTGCTCAAAGTGGGTGCCGCGTTTGCTCACTGTTGACCAAAAACAAGAACGTGTTTGATGATTCTAAGCAATGGCAAAACGACAGGAATTGAACTTCGAATTGCTCCTACAACCAACGTATTCGTCAGCGACTATTAGCTGTTCGCAGACCTAAAAAATTGCTCACCAGTAAGAAATTTCGCTCGAATGAAGAGGCTATCGCTGAACCTTAGGCCTACTTTGAGACAAAAATAAATCGTTCTACAAAAGTGGTATGGAAATGTTAGATGATGGCGGCGTTGGAATGATTGCGTAGTTCTTGATGAAAATTACATTGATGAATACCGCTAATTTTGAAAAACCGAACCTGTTTCTTTTATTAGGCCCGGGACTTTTCAGCCCATGTGTTACACATGTACGTATATGTATTATTTACTTTATAAAAATATTAAAAAAAACTGGCAACCTTTTAAGAATGAACTTAGTGAAATCGACTATTTAGGTAACCCTAGAAAGTGAAATGGTAGTAACATAAAAAATTGCATCCAAATAGTTGGACCCGTTTCCGAGAATCCAGAGGCATAGGTGCTTGGTGCAACTTGGTACATTGAGCACACGATGTAGTGCTTTTAGAAAATTGAAACGCAAGAAAAAACAGTTTAGTGCACTGAATCTACAAAATGAAAGGCACAGAAATGGAAAATAGTAGCAAACGTTTTTTCTAATAGCGATACCCCCTCACGCTTTTTGTTTTTTTGATTGTCCACTCCGCTCGGGAGCATAGGACCTTGACAAAACTTTTGCGTCGTACACGGTTCTGGGCTATTGTTTTTGCACCGTCCTATCTGAAGTCGGCATCTGCTAGTTCACGCAACAACGACCTTCTCCAAGTACATATACTTTAGCCGACCACCCTTGCCGGTTCCAGTCCAGCGTTATTATCATGATGATATCTGGTGGTTTTCTAAGCTTTGGCCTACCCATCGCCACTTTCTGTGTTTAATTTGTCATAGGATGGGTTTCTGCCTCGTTAGTCTGCACAGTTCGTCGTTGCTGATGGTGTTCGGCCAGAATATTCAACAGATGATGCGGCGACAGTTTTTGACGAAAGTCTAGACGTTTTTTGGCATGGCGCTGTCTGATGTATGCAGATGACTTGAAAATTTACAGTCGTATAGAGGACTTAACTCAATGCATGCACCTCAAGAGGGCCTGACAAGATTGGAAGTTTGGTGTGATGACTCCTCACCTCTTAAGGCTACTAAATGCCAGCACTTGTCCCTCAGTTGACGCAAAGTTGTGATTGATTTCGATTACAAATTGGGCAAAAAAGACTTCGGGGGTCATATTTACATCGAAAATATCGTTTTTTTAACAAATGGACTTTGCGATCTTCACGGTTACGTCTATGTTCGACTTCGCAGTATGTAATTCAATAAGTTTCACTAGATTTGAAAGTCATGCCTTTCGTTTTCCTTATAGTACATCTGCATATAAAAGTAGATGCCAAGGCTAACAAAGGCAACATTAGAAATGCAAAAGGAAATTTCATCGGTATTGTTTATAAGGGATATAGCCACGAATCAAAACAAATATCATATAACTGGCGCTTATACCCTCTATTTAGCTTTTGGCTGAGCTCGTCCTTCTATTTGAGGTGTGCTGTCTTGATATTGTTCGACAAATGGAGGAATTTACACCTTTATCTTTTATGAGGAGCGTTTCACGGCAGAAATACACTGAAAGGTTTGTCAATGCCTGTCGAGGAGCGACCGCTATTAGAAACAACTTTTTTGTCAATTGGTGTTTCATACCCGTAGATTCGAACCTGGGCACTTCCGAACGGTAGTGACGCATGAACCCCTTCGGCTACGGTAGCCAAATGTTCATTTATAATCAATTTGGTGGGGAAAAATATCCAAAATATTTATTTAAAAACATTTCTTTTAATGGTCTCAAGAAATCGCTTTACCAAAAAATACCGTAAAACGAAAAAAAAATCAATTGATCGGCTTTGTAAGTTCAGCAAAGTAATTAAAATTGAAAAAAACGTTATACTTTCTCTTTGCTTACCCTTTAGTAAAAGAAAAACTCTTCAGCACAAACACAGCAGCAAGAATCTAAGCCACTGTGCAACATGACACCGCAGCAATACGCGAGACTCCGCGAAGACGCACTCTGGAGCCACAACACGTCCGTATAAATGAAACGTGAAATTTTCGATTTATACGCAATTCCCTGTTCTCAGCTCTTTTGTTTATGTTTGTGTTGTTGTTGTTTTTGATGTAATGAAGAGAAAATATCGTAAATCAAACTGTGCAAGCAACATATCTTGACTGGCACGCGTACTCGGTGAAACGCCAACGACGAAGGGATATGCGCGTGAACACACCGCAGCGTAGAAAAACTCGACGGGAATACATTGCCGCGGCGTTGCAACGCCTCGCTGACAGACAAATGAGCTGAGTGTGCATACTATTGATATGCTACACTAACACAACTAATGGCATCCAGACGAGAGTGCTTCGTTTCCGCCTGTGCATGTGCAGTGCGACTGGTGGCCTTCACTAAAATACTTTCGCATGTATGTATGTATGTATCATATGTACAAAAACTACAAACAAAATTTGTAAGTGTTTTTGTTTGAAGAAATGAATAGCAAATATTTATTTACATACTCGTACATTGAATTCTTTATTGTTTCTCGAAATGAAACGTTCTGTTAAAATGTGCGGGGGAGAAATCTTTAAATCTTTAAAGCATCGGTGGGTTCAAGAAATTAAGTTATCCGTTTAATTACCAGAATTCCAGAAATTTTCCGTTCAGTGTTTTTTTTTTTTTGGTTTTTGTTATTGATGTATTTATCACTTAGAACGATTAGGAAGCATTTGAAACTGACGTGAGGAAGCGATTAACACCAAAGCACAATGAGTGGAATGGCCAGGCTGACATAGATTACATAATTACCAATGCGTCAAAAATTATGTGAAATGTATTAAATGGCTTATGAAAAAATTAAACAGAAAAAAAAACAAAACAAACATGAAAAAAGAAAAGGTTTTTATTATTTTGTTTTATTATTATTATAATAACAATTACTAGTTTTTTTTTTACTCATTTAATTTTTTTTTCAATTTTTTCTTTTATTCTTTTTTTTATTTAAAAAAAAATTTTGTTTTTTGTTTCAAATTTTTTAATTTTTTTTTAATTTTTTTTAATTTTTTTATTTAATTTTTTTATTTGTTTTTTTATATTGTTTTTTATTTAAAATTTTTTTTTTAATTTTTAATTAAAAAAATTTGTTTTTGTTTCAAATTTTTAAATTTTTTTTAAAAATTTTTTTTTTAATTTTTTTTATTTGTTTTTTAATTTTTTTTATTTTTTTTAAATTTATTTTTTATTTTTTTGTTTATTTTTTTTTTGTTTTAATCTCACAAAATAATTAACTTTTATTGGTAAAGTATGTAGTAAATATTGAAAAAATAATAATAAAAAAAATGCAGAGAAATATTTTTCAGCACCATTAAGAGCTATCGGATGTTGGTTTATAATTTTTTTTCGGAAGGAAGCTGTTTGACCTCACAATCTTATTGTAGAATTATTTAGATTGTCTTGGGATACGTTCCAACTTGGATAAAATGAAAACAAAATTCTTCGTTCCTGCTTCAACTGGCGCATTGAAACAAAGCGAAAACAAATTTATTGCGTGGTCAGATAGCAAAGATAGTTTTCCAATTGTTTCACTTCAGTAGCTTTTACTAAAGTCACCATTGAAAAGCTGAACTCTAAAGCTATTCAGAGCTTTACCGCTTGCTCGTTTAGAAATGATTAACAAATATTATTGAATTTCCGTGGCATTTGCTACACAGCTTCAGATTTCGGACAAAAAAATTATCTGTTCGGAAGTGTCCCATTCTTGGCGCAACGGCTATAGGCCGCTTTTTTTTCACCAAGACTTAGCAAGTGGCGAATAGATGAAGCAAATGAAGATACATATGTCGGCAACGCGGGAAGAGAACTGCTTTAAATTACATGTGCTGGTAAGGCAGTGCAGCCTAATGAGTTATAGTCATACTCGCTAGCTGTGAATCTTACTCGATAACTGTGTTGTTGCTTTCGCATGCAAACTTTTCGTGAAGTTAATCGAGCATAAAGATAGCAAGTGGGGATATAACGAATAGAAGAATTCTTATGTCAATCCACAAGTGTTTGACAGTGCATCCGCAAATATTGACTGTCTGGTGCTGCCTATGGCATGACGGCAACATCAGACTTTACTTAAGTAAACCACGTTACCGTCAGCGGTTCTCGAACCGACTTTATGTGACCAGAGCTCGACAGCATCAATATATCCGAGCTGTGGTCCAACAAAACAGCGGTACGTACCATACAAGGTAGGCAGTAGAAGGAAGAAGTTGTGAATGAGAAATTTGACGGCTGGGTCATCTCGTAACGAGCGTTCACCAACTGCCCACCGCGATCATGCGACATGAAACCTCACGATTATTTTATCTGAAGCTACATCAAGAGATCGAAGCCAACATTCGAGACGCCGTTGCCGGAATAACGCCGTAAATGTTGGACCAGATCATAAAAAGTTGGACCAACCGCTTGAAGTGCTGACGGCAAGCCAAGCGGCATTTTGAATGATGTGATATTCTATAGATTATAGCAAAGATTTAGCTTCAAAATAAAGCCAGACAAAATTCTTCGACATCTTGCATTGTTATTTTATTGAAATTTATTTTCCGCCGTTCTTATTTGGTAACCCAATATTGGCGGAATTCATAAATACCAAATAATCCGTACCAGATTGTTAATTTCTTTCACTATGCGACGCCTAAAAAACGTATTTCTTTGCTTATGGAGTGATCAGTCAGAGAAAGAGAGAGATATACAGAAAGAGAAAGAGACAGACAGAGAGAGAGACAGAGAGAGAAAGAAAGGGGCAAAGATAGAGAGAGCGAGAAATAGAATGGCAGGTTTAAAAAATCACTCAAAACACGCATTAACAAGCAACACTTGTTAAGTCACAAGAAGGAAAGAATACAAGATTGCGCCCATCAAAGAAGCGCTAGGCCACACTGGTACATTTGAGCGTGAGAAAAGTAAAAACGCTAAGAAAAATGTAAGAAGAAGAAGAACTTACACAAACAACACTCGAATAAGTTGAACAAATGTTACCTTATTATTCTCTCCATCGTGGCTATGGTGCAACTTACGGCTACATTCCGAGTGCGCAGTAATTCTCCCGGGCATCAGATATAGGGATTTTTATAGTAAAATTCAAAGCAAAAAAGTACCACAGTTTTGATAAGCTCCAGAATGTACTCTTTGTGAATAAAAAAATAACCTGTAAGTGCATTCGTGCAACTCTTTCGCCAACCGAATCAAATATATGCATAATTCGCGCCTAATTGTTTTCCAATTTTTTTATTTTTATTTTCTTCTAATCAAATTTAATTTCAATAAAACTGAATGTGAGCTAACTTATATGTATATTCTGTGATTTCTATAGATGTCGTTCGCAGGGTTTTTAAATTTTACTTCTATATGAAAAAGCATTAAATGTTGTAATTGAAATTAAATTGCAAGTGTCGGACACAATGGATCAGCGGTCACTTCAATGTCTTTATCAAACGTAATATAAAAATCCATGAGCTTATCAATTCGACAGTTGTTGATACATAAATTTGCAATGCAAATGTAATTCATCTTTGCGCTTGTATGAATTAACCGCCACAAAAGTGATACATAATTCGCACGCAATTGTACATACCCAACGATTACAATTGACCAAACTCGTAGAGGATAAATGTAGTTCAAAACTAGTCGGTTTTGAGATTGCTCCATTTGCTAACTGTACTTAAACTGGTACCAAAAGGAGCTAAGTGGGGTCAGTTGATAGTCGGAGCTTCGCCAGCAGCGCTGTCAGCTTACCAACCGGCTGCCACTACATACATTGCTTCAAAGAGGAAGTAAAAGGTATATCACCTTAATCAGAAAATTCAAAATACAGGTTTATTCCTCAAAAGTGGTATTATCGCCTTCAAAAAACTCCCCGTCAACTGCAACGCACTTATGCCAGCGTTTGATCCAGCTCTCGAAGCGTTTCTAGAACTCTATTTTCGGTATAGCTATCAGAGCTGGCTTTCATTACTTGCATTTTTACATTACTTTCTTTCGCCGGTTAAAACGTGTCCCCGTAGTCGTTTTTCGACTCGATAAAACAGAAAAAAATCTTTGACACTGTGCAACGGTGCGTTATTATGGTGCAAAATCCACGAGATGGTTCCCCATAAATCATATTTTTCGCGAACGGCTCCACGTAAACATCTCATAATGCCCAATTAAAAGTCCTTATTCATTCTTTCACTGTCCGGCAAAAATGCATGGTGTACAATACAGTGCTAATACATAAAACCGAGAGCATCTCTTTATTTTTGGATTGAAATCGACGTGTTTTTTTGGTCTTTGTTAATTCGGAGCACTCTACTCACTCATGTGATGCCTGTGTTGCATGTCGCACATGTCACAAACACACGCCTCGTGTCCATTAACAATGCGTTTTTTGAATGTTGGGTCGGATTCAGCCTTGGATATCATGTCTTTGACGATATCAACGTTGTCCCTTTTTTTGCATGAAATCGAGGTCCTTTGCGACCAACTGTGCTGCATTACAAGGCAAACTTAAATCATTAACTTGAATGTCCTGAAAGGATCCATAAGCAATGTTTAAGTCCTCTGTCAGCTCTCTGATACTCAATTTGCGGTTATTGCTCAAATTTTTTTCACTTTATTGATATTTTCATCAGTTCTGGATGTCGACGGCCTGTCACTACGTATGCGGTTCGACATCGTCTATGGACTCACGATTTCTTCTGAAGCGTTCATGCCACTCGTGAACGGCTGTTTTCTTCAGAGTATCAAAAATGAAACAAATTCCCAATATTTCCAAGGTTTTCGCAAACTCGTTAAACTGGTTATTTCAAATTAAAATCCATTCTTAAAACTGTAAAAAATCGAAAACACGTGCAGAGGTAGATTTACTCAAGACCGCGTAACTTTTACAAGCATTTGCGATAAAAATGGACTAGTTGCGAACTAGACTGAGATAAACCGATAAAATGCAGAGCATATAAATTCGTATAATTCTATTTCTGAAAATATTTACAATAGATGCAAGAGAATCGCGTATTAACTTAAAGCGGGTGAATATTTATTAAATTTACAATCGCAATCAGAATTATCAAAAGTCTTAAAAAATAATTCATACACAATTTACAGCCTACATAAATTTAATTAATTCCCAGTAACACACCAACAAAAACAGATATGATAAAACAGTTCGCACTTATCCATAAATACACGCGAATGCATGTAAATCCATGTACGTATGTATATGTATGTGTATACGTATGTATGCATGCACATACAGAAGTAGATGAGATTTTAAATTTGTGACGTTTTTCTTAAAAGACAGGCAGTCTGTGATGGTGACAATGATAACGCAGAAAAGCTGTAAAAGTTCAACCTCCGCGGGCTTTCCTTTTTATGTTTCAGCAATTTTTTTCTATTGATTGCTGGGGGCGTAAAATAAGCTCCATTAGACAGTACAGACCGCAAAACAGAGTAGAGATACAATGGGGGGGTGGATATATGTTACCTATATCTCTATGTAGCTTTAGCTGAAACGCATGCAGTGCATGGAGAAAATGAGCGCATAGAATTATAATGTAAAATAAATAGACGCGAGTGTAGGAAAATAAGAGAATAACTAAGTAGAATAGAGAAAAGAAATCGGTGAATAAAAATGAAAAACGTTTTACATAAACACTTTTGAATTTGAACTATTGTATATAAAATAAATTATCGGGATACTTGAAAGATTTTACCCGATTCTCCTTTCAATTTTAATATACGTATGTATACAATTTTACACGATAGAACAACGCGTTAAATTACGGAGACTTATTAGGAAAATGGTCGGTATTTAAGAACAACATATCGCAATATTCGTGATTTTCTTGGTGAAAATAATCGCTCGAATGAGTCGACAATTCAAAGATTGGTAAAAAAAAATATTAAGAAAATGGTTCTGTTGAGGATACAAAACGGACTGGCAGCCCAAAAACTGCAAGTTCTATTGAAAATATTGCTGCTACAGCGCAAAATGTTGCAGAAAACCCTTCAAAACCGATACCTCAATGTTTTCAACATCATTTCATGTGTAGACGTGCCGGTCATGGTGGGAATTTAAAGCATGCCAATTTCAGATATAATTGTTAAGGACCGAATTTTGAATAAAAATAGAGACAACCTGAACGAATCTAAATTTTTACAATCAGGTCAGTCCATATGTTCGTGCGTTTTTGAAGGTGGTTTTAAAATTAATAAAAAAGATAAGAAAAGTATTTATTAATCAATAATATATTTTCCGTCATTATTTACAATGTCTTCCCAACGTGTAGGCAAATTTTAAATTCCCTGCTCAAAAAATTATTTGCCCTTGGAGCCAAAATACGCTTCGATATCCCTTTTTATAGCTTCTTTTGAGGAGTAGTTCTTCTTACTCATATGGGATTGAAGTCCACGGAAAAGGTGATAATCACAAGGTGCAATATCCGGAGAGTATGATGGATACGGCATTAGCTCCCATCCGAGCTCGTTCAGTTTGCCTAATGTTTGCCTTGCGGTATGAGGTCTTGCGTTGTCGTGGTGAAACAAAACTTTACGTCTATTCATTAAAGACGGTTGATTTTTGTTAAGCGCCTCATTCAGGTTTGATAGCTGATGGGAATAATAATCAGCAGTTATCGTCTGGTTTGGTTCCAGAAGTTTATAAAAAAACAATACCGGTCATATCCCACCAAATAGACAGGAGAATCTTCTTGGGATGAAGGTCATCTCTAGGGGTCGGTTCTGGTGTTTCATCTTTATCCAACCATTGGCGTTTGAAAACAGAAATATTGTAAAGGACCCATTTTTAATCACCAGTAACGATACGGTTCAAAAAAGTTTCATTTTCAAGCCGTTGCAGCAGCTAAGAACACACATTCACTCTCTGCTGAAGGTTGCCGACGGAAAGTCTATGCGGAACCCATTTTTCCAGCTTTGAAACCTTTCCCAACTGAACCAGGTGCCTGTGAACTGTTCCATGTGATGAATTTAACCTCTGAGCTATCATATCGACTGTCAAATTTGGCTCAGCTTCCACGAATTTGAGCAAGGCGTCGGAGTTAAAGACTTCAGGATGACCAGCGCTCGAGGCATCCTCCACGTCGCAGTTACCACTGCGGAATTTTGAAAACCACTTTTGCGTAGTCCTTACACTCACGGTATCCTCTTTGGGAACAGTGTTTATTTCTGCAGCAGCAGTTGTTGCATTTTTACCACTTTTATAAAAAAAAATACAAAATATGCCTCTTATACGCGTTCGAAGATTCCATTTTATTTTTTAACAACACGTGCTTCTATCCGCGATTAAAATCACTTGTTGAATGCACAATATACCAAAGAAAATATAAGTACTTCCGTTATATTCCGCGAATAATTTTTTGTATGCAAAAATCGTACAAAAATACGCACGAACTTATGGACTGACCTGATATTTTATTTTAAAACAATATCTAGGCGCGTCTTTTGAAAGGCCCCTCAACTGACTAGCTTAAAGAGAGTGAAGGCGATAAATTGATAAATCGGAACTTATTGCATACTTACAGACAAAAAGAGAATTTAACACATTTTGCTTGGACAAATATCATTTACTCATATTTCAACACAAGCATACTAATAAAGAAGCTGGCCCAGTAACACTAATGTCTGGCAATTAACTCGAAAAAAACTTAATTCATAATTTTTCTTGTCAAACCTAAGATTTCAAACTTCGAGTTATTCAAGCTAAATGGCCAAGCACCACAATGAATATCGACTTTTATTCCTGCAAACAATGAAGGGTTTTCATTCGAAAATGGTCTTGAGAATTTATATAATCGTAGATCTCCAATCATGTGTTATATACTTATTCACATGAAAATAGAAAAAGTAGAGAAGGTGAAGGCGAAGACTCTACAGAATCCCTCAACAATATAATGCATATCTTCCTATTGATCTTCAAATAACTCATTGCGCATCAATGGCTACTATGAGACTACGACAATTGGGTTAAAATTCTTTCTCATTTTAAATATCCATTAAAATTTGAATTAGATTTTGGAACTTTCGTCCCGACGAAGCTTAACCAAGACAGAGAATTTGACGTATACAGTCGGGGCTCCAAGATAATGCGCTGGGTTTTGGCTAAAAATACATCTCCAGTTCCAGTTTCCGGGCAGCCAAATTTGGAATGCAGAACTCTTTTGGAAAGCTGTCTTCAACATTGTCGTCGAAACATTACCGAAGACGAAGTCGTCGATGAGCTAGCCAAAGAGGATTTCTCGACACTATTTCCAGGCTGCCAAAATTACGTCATCAGGCTGCAAAATTTAGGAACTCATATAGCCTCTATCTAACTTTAACCCTACATCTACATACACCTTCTACCCGCGAGTTTCCATTCCATTCCTAGCATATCTGTCTAGGCATCTTGATCTTTATCTAATGGCTGCTGAGCACACGAACTCATCCCTCTCCTAGCTATGTGGTTGCCATGAAGACACGGAGCAGTGAATTACTTCGCCTCTCGGATGCTGAGCGGACCGGGCTGCTCCCAGAATTATCTGTACAAGTTTGGTCGCTTCGCTTCATCACACTGTCCTATCTGCCCCCGAGGAGTTAGAATACGCTAGACACACACTCTTCTATTGTCCAAGTGTGGCGTACGCTACAGAAGCAGAACGAAGAAATGCGAACAGTAGAGTTGTTTCAGCAACGGCAGCTAGAGCTAAATAATATCAACGCCTTTGGCCGGGTCTTATCTCACCGAACTTCCCGTCGACTCAGACGTACCGACAACAGTTACAGACGCTTGAGTTAACGACTCACGACGTAGACAAGCCGATAATGCTGATGGCATTATCGCACCCTTTTGAAGTTCCATCTACTTCATACCGAAAGTCATAAAAACTATCGCGACGTATAACCTCTATACATCAAAGGTAGAGAGCCTGGACGCTGGCTTCTTTTGTAGTGTAGTGCAAATGCGGTGCCGGAGTGGAAGTCAGCCGAAGATGGAAGGTTAGTTTTAGTGGGGGCATGCCCCACATATGATTAGAGCGACGGTATCAATCAAAATGTTTCAGACATCTTTATCCTTCATTTCTAAAACAAAAACAAAACAAAAAATCCCTGTCTTTCTAAACAACTTAGCATAGCTCTCTTCATATGAACTGACGTTTCTTGATGTTGCAATTTAACGAGCTGATTTGTTTAATAACATTTTGATGAAAATGAAGTTGTAATCCATCAAGTGCTCACACGAGAGTCCAAAGAAATATTAAGACATTAAAATGACAGAGGATGGAATATTTAGATGTGTGATAAGAGAACACCCAAATTAGTAGCAAAGCTCAAATCACAAGCTGCAGGACTATTCATCATTCTCTCGGGTCATTAGCCCATTCCCAACCACGCCAGAAGGCTGATCACTCAAATAATTAGATTCTGGCGAATTTCGAGCTGCGGTCGCTCAGCTAGTAATAATCTAAGTTTACAGTAAATATTATGAGCCTATTAATATGATTCTAATTTCTATACTTCCTTAAACTTTTACTTATCAGTCCCAATCAGCCGTATGAATATGAAATCAGTTTACTAACTAAACGCAATTGAGAAAAGTAGATCTAGCAAACGGAAATTATTTGGTAGCATATTTTCCATTTGCTTTATACGTTTGTATGATTCTGGCAACGGAAAAGGGAATGCCAATTATTTGTCAAACTGTTCCGGCAAACTTTGAACTCTAAAAATACTCACAGGAAAACAAAAATTACACACGCACAAACATGTATTTCTACAACGGTATCACAACGACTGCGACTGTAACCTTTTTGTGGACAATTTTGAATAGATTCTCATAGACTACCAGTTACGGTGTGCAGTAAATAAGTCTAAGTCGAAGAGGATGGTGGTGGAGTCTAAGTAAGGTAACCTAGCCAACCAACTGTCGGCACTTTGGTAACAAACCTCAGCATTCATATAACAACAACAACAACAACAAAATGTAAAGCGCCGTCTATGAGAGTAGTGAAGATATTCGCTTAAGGTACCTGGTCCAGTGTAGTGCGGCGTATGTTGCAATGTTGCAAGTAATGCTAGCAGTAGCAGCAAGCAATAGCAGCAATCAGAAAGTTATTTAAAACTTTCTCAACTCAATATTTACATAACTTTTAAGTTGAAATATTTAGAAATGAAATTTTAAGGACACATTTCAACAGTATGAGTGCCAACAACAACAAATGGCAAGCAACCAAAGGCAAACGGAAAAGCAGCAAACGACAAACAGCAAATAGCAAAAATGCCTGCAGCAACGACACTGAAAATCGGTAAGAAGAAGAAGCAACTTTGCTATCAGTACTATATTTATATGTATGCGTGTAAATATATATGTATATAAATGTATGTGTATAGAAGCGCTCAAGCTGTGGGCAAAATATACGCAGGAACGCCTTGCCTGAATTGAGTTTTGTTAGAAATTCATAAACAGCCAGCAAATGTGTCTTGAATTTGAGTTGATTTTAATTTAGTTCTAAGTACGCAAGTATGTGTGTTTGCATGCCTCTGCTTGTGCGCTTGGCTATGTGTATATATTGGCGCGTGTTGGCACATCTTTCATTTTGTCGTAAATTGGAATTATTATTAGTTGTAAAGCGCTAAAGTTGTGCTCCTGCTCCACTATCTCCATTCACAAGTGGCAGTAGCACAGCCAGCTACTTTGCATGCCCTCAAATCTGAACTCAATACCACAGTCAGTCAGGCTGGCTGGCTGAGTAGAGAGCTGTTGAGAAGTTTTCAAATTCCATTCAATTGTGATAAATTTGAGGCATTGACAATTTAAGCCTATTGAGGCATTTATTATTGAGAAACTCAGGGGTTTAAGTATTGAGAAGGAGTTAGTGGAACTTTTTACAATTTGTTAGTATTACAAGCAGCGAGTATTGCAATAAAAGTATAACAAAAAAATAAAAAATTGAGAATAAAAAAAACTTCCTTTAAAAGGATTGATTGAAGATATGTATATAATACTGACTTCTCCTATTAAATTATAAGGTTTGCATATTCTTATTTTTGTTTTTGTCTTTTTTTTTTTTACTTAGCAATTTTTTCAATTTTCAATTTCAATATCACATTTTGTATGAAATAATTTTTACTACCAACATTTTTGCATATTCGTTATTGAAAATAAAGTAAGTTGCAGGAATATCTTTCTCACAATTCTTTCCATAGGCATGAATCTTTTGAGCGCAAATGATAAGTGAACTTATACCTGCTGATATAAACCCTTTTGTGAAAACCTCAAAACTATCTAGTTCAGAACTAGTACATTCCCATTTTGTGACAGTGAGAAGGCGGGAAAAGTAAAAGCAAACAATCGTACTTTTACGATAGTATTGTCATGAGTCAGGATAAAAGATGATTAGGGCCTCCGAGTATTGGATGCTTATCCAGTCGCCAGCGATGGCGAAGACGCTACGAGTAAGAGAGTGTCAGAAAAAAAGAAACAGCGCTCCCTTTTAATATGTCAGCAAGGTGGGGGAATCTTCTTTACAAACCTGCTTGCAGATTTATATGAAATATTGCCAAAGCAAGCGGCCTCGGTAGTCTAGCGTAAGCCCACTAGCCTGTCATCCCAGAGGTTGCGGATTCGCATCCCACGTAAAGCACAGTCCTTGCACTTTTCCAAATTTACCTACTTTTCCTGTTTTTTAAAACAAAATAAAACCCATTCTTCAAACGAAAAAACTTATCCTTTCCATCCTTACTACCGCGCAATAGTCATGATTTGCATTGTGGCTGCTAAAACAAGCAAAAACAAAGAAAAACACACAGTTACACATTGCATCAGTGGCGCCAGCAAGAGGAAGCGGACAGCCGCAGTAATAGCGCAGACATACCACTTTAGCGAAGTCCTCAACCATCTGTGTGATCCTTCTGGTAGAAAAATATGGCACACAGATGGCGCTCCAAGCAGTAAGAAGGCGTTGTTCTTAAACAACGACAGGTTGGCATTCCCACAACTTAGGACTGATAGCGGCAGGCTAATCACCTACCCTGTCAGAAATCGAATAGATTAATTATTTTAAATTAATTTTATTATTTTTTAAAGCAATAACCACATGTTACGTTTTTTATAGAAAATTTGATTACAAATATTACGGTTCTACCAAAGCCTCACTACGAAGCGGGGACAATTTTAAAATCGATTTAAGCCCTTAACCTGTGTTTTAGGAATTTTCAAAATGAAACTCAAGAGAAGTTTCCAATTTCAATAGAACCCGAATTTTAAATTTTTGCAAGTGAGTCTCACAATTTATTGAAATACCCTTTATTTTTAACAAAAAACAGAAAAAAAGAAAAATAAAAAAAATATCCCAAACATACGCAAAAATACTGCCAACCAAGTCGGTTAGACAGGTGTTCATGTCTGCATGCCAGGGCCTTTTCAACAGTATTCGAAGAAATTTTAAATTTTTTTTATAAAATATTTTAGCCATTCATATAAACAAGCATATAAACTACTATGAAGCAAACTAGGCTTTCTGCCTTTGCCTATACGCACACGTAACTGTGTATTTACTAAGCATTAAGTATGTGTGTGCGTGTTTGTAACACGACAAAGGCAAACCAAACCACACATACAACTGTTGAAGTACTTTACAACAACGTCTATATTATAAAATAATAACACCAAACAAAAAAAAAAAAAAATAAAAATAAAAGGCCACAAACTGTAAGTAAAGTTAACAACATGCAAAGTAGAATGATTTCCGAGCAAAGTATTCGAAAGATGCAAGAGAGAGCGAGAGAGCAAGGGAGGAAATTTGTGGTGAAGAAAGTATTCTACATATTTCAATATGTGCGCCAACTACATACAAATAATGTAAATCTAATGCAGCAAAATCTCAGTCAGGCTGTGGAAAACTGAAACAATAAAGTTACCAAAGGGAGCCTCTTGCGAAGGCAGGAGTGCGCGCAGATGGTATTAAAGGAATTTCAAAATGTTGCAATTACAAAACGCTTATCAAGACAAGATGCTATCAGAATATTTGAAATTTATTTATGTATATATTTCTGTTTTCTTGCCTAGGGACTTTCGGTTTGTTCACAAGATCATAGAATTCCACAACAAAGATTTGTTACTCATACGCACTGCTGTGCTAAAGACCAACAGCAATGTTTCAGTTCGGAAGTAAAGATGTTAGCACTAAAATTATTTATTTCGACCGGGAATGTAATAAATAATTTTTAAGAATGTGTTCAGAAATATTTAGTCAAGTTAGGGTGAGCATAATGAAGTAGGGTGAGAAGGGGGGAAAGAGGGAATATTTTATATGGGGTTTTAAGGTGCATTGTGGCATTTTTGAAATTAGTGAAATAGTGATAGATTTTTAGTAGAAGTATTTGTACATTTTTGTGATTCTTACTGAAGTAAATTCACAATAAAGAGTAATATAAATAATACTGTAATAGCGAAATGAATTAATCATTTCGTTTTTTGTTGTAGGTATTTTAATTAATGTATTTAAGATATTTTCACTTTGAAAAAGTTTGACAAACTATCAACCAGCGATGTTTATGCAGGTCAACAATGTTTACAAATCGTTCCGATTTAAGGATCGGTCAAAAAAATTACTGCGACTTTTATAAATTATTCCGAGTATGCGGCAAATCAAACACCAGTTCGACCGGAGCTAGTTTAGTTTTAGTTAAGAGTTAGTTTAACTGTAAATGTAATGCAGATTGCAAAGAGTCCAGCCTATTAGAACTCATTTCACTAGTGGAAATCATAAGTTAAAGGCTGTGAAGGGCATTTAAGGACTTTGTTGCCGCTGCAGACACATACAGATCTGACTCACCATCTGTTTTCCACAACAAAGTTCATTGCTTCTTGAACAGCATACACGTCCGCTTGAAATACAAATGTGTACATTCCAAGAGCAAAGTGTAGTTTTATCCCGCTGAATTCCACGTAGGCATCGGAGACGGAACCGTGCTCGGTCCTGAAGCCATGCATGAAAATGCGAAAACAGTGTTTGCTGGGCTCATTTTCAGAGTTTGACCACATTTGAGTCTCTGGCAGCACCACAATGTATCGCTTTCCAAGTACGACTCTTGATGGCATGGAGTCAAGTCCATGCCTACTCTGTTGCTCAAATGCCGGACAGGGGCTGTACCAATCTCCAGATGGCCTTCACGGCCTCTCCTTGGATGAAAGCATCAGTTGGTGGTAGACTAACCAGAATATTTAATGCCGGACCTGACATAGTTGGAAAAGTTTCGGTGGAACAGACTCCGACGAAAGAGACAACATACTTTCCATACTTACTGTATGGAAGCACAAGTGTACCATTCGACAAAATGTCTACAAGTTGGTAATTTCATAAAAAGCATTTTAACTATCACAAAGAGCAGTTGTGGATCACAGCTCATTATTGAATTTAATACCTGTATGCCAAAACAAAAATGCTGTTACAATTTTGTTGATACCCGTCGCATACCACATCGTACCACACAGTTACTTCTCACCAGCTGCCAAAGCGGTTGAGAGCTGTATAACTCAAATTGTTTAGCGGGTTTCAAAATGACGCACGACTGTCATTCCGTCTAGCTGATATGTAGCTGACGAGGGTAGCCTCTAGCAATACCAATAACTATCAAACTGACAACGATACGCACAACACACATGCAACCATGGCTACCAAACATGCAGCGCGCCAAAATTACAGATGACTTCCTAACAAACATCGGATAATTCACATACTATACATAGAAGAGATGCTATGTGGAAGTGGGGAGAGTTATTCAGAAGTTTGCCACGCTTTATTTAAGTATTCACTGTGGGGGAAATCATATAATTGTAGATGAAACGAGTTTATGAGCGAGCAGCTTTTGCCGCAATGATGCTGTTGACCTCAGGCAAAACAAACTATAGCACAATTTGTGTGTACAAGTGGACGAGTTTGTATAGGTTTTAAAATGTATCAGTGAGCGAAACATAATCTAATGGCAAAATTAATGGATTTTAAACGTAAATTAAGTTAAGTTGCATTGTTGTGGTACTATAAAATCGGAAATAAACAAAAACAGTAAACGAAGGGCAATGTGGAGCGTAAATGATGGTGTGGCAAAAGAGGAGATCGCACAATGTAGGGGTATTTCAGCATAGTCTGTATAATATGTTGCTCTATTAGAAACAAATTCAATTTACAGCAGTACCAAAAGGAATATTTACAGTACTTCCGCGGATTTTTCAAATGCCTCAAATACCTAATAGGCTGGAATTGGTTCAGTAAGTAAAAAGGGCAAACAAAACTTAAACTTATTAAAGAGGCTCTGCAGAAACGAGCGCAACATGAGGAGTAATTTTTAAGTGCATAAAGGAGCAATCGTAATACCAGTCATAACATTTCTCCCAAGCTTGAAAATAAAAAATACTTCGTGTTAGCAAAAGAGCCGAAATTAACTGCAAGCCTATTCAACAACATCGCCCTCAGCAGTGAATCTACCTTAAAAGTGGGCAGCACAACAATCAGCAACAAAATAACAACATATTTCCCTAGTCTAGCGGAAATTAAGGATGCAATCAAGGAACTGAAGCTGAACAAAGCCGCGTGAGAAGATGGCATACAGCCACAGCTACTGATCGCCGACCCGCAAATTTCAGCGCAACTTCTGCATCCCCATATCACCGCGTTTGGGAGAATAAAATGCTGCTTTGTCGTGAACAAAAGGCATCATCGTGAAGCGAGGAATAACCCTGCTAAACGCCATCTACAAAATTCAAGCCACGATCATACAAGGCAGACCCCAATGTATCGAGCGCTCTTTAAGAGACAAACTAGGATTTCACCCTTATCATCATAGTAGAACAATCAGTTGTGCGGCGCTCCGCGCTTTACATGCTGTTCGTTGATTTTAAAAAGGCATTCGACACAATCAAAAGAAACTCAAAATGACTGGCGTTGAGTAGAAAGGTAATTCCCGCAAAGATAATGCTCCTTATCAGAGCTCTTTACAATAACTTCGAACTGGCAACATCAGTGACATCATGGGTCAAAACGGCAACATCAGTGACCCATTCCCCACCAACGCTGGCAAAGTTGTCCCTTGCCGCCATCGTCATAGACGACGTTATGAGCCAACTGACACTGCACAAAAGAGGCATCGTATGGAGTTTCAGTAGACATATTGAGGATCTGGACTTCGCCAATGACATCTGCCTCCTGTCTCACAAACTCACTGGCATGCAAGTGAAGGCGGACAGATTACACACGCTGGCACGCACCGTTGGATTGGAAGTCAACATTGCCAAGACTAAAGCTATGAGAGTCAACCACAATAAGCCAAAATGATTGACGAGTGTCCGGTGCTACCTCGCTTGCACTATCACGACAGACGGCGGAGCAAATGAAGATGTCAACTGCCTGCTAAACAAAGCAAGGGCGGATCGGACGAATGCATATGGAATGGGCGAGTCCGCAAATTTCCACAATAAACTGTAAATATTCAGTTCATGTGTGAAGTCAGTATGGTTGTACGAAAGTGAAACATTGCTGGTCTGCAACACCATCACACAGAGGCTACAATCTTTCGTCAACAAATGTCTCCGCACCATCTGTGGAAGATTCTGGCCGATCATCAACGCCGAACGCGCTGTAGAGATGAACGAATGAAGAGCCCATCCTATGACAAGTCAAACGCAGAAGGTGGCGAGGGATAGGTCAAGGCTTCAAAACCCCCCACATAGCATCGCGAGAATGGCACTAGACTGGAATACGCAAGGGAGCAGAAGTCACGATCGGGCAAAGATCACTTGGCGCATGTCGATGTTGCGCAAACTATCAGATGCAGATATTACATGGGACGGCAAAAAAACAATAGCACAGAACCGTGTACGATGGAAGAGTCTTTTCGATGCCTATGCTCCCGAACGGAGTGATCAGGGATATAAAAAATATTCAACAAAAAAGGGGGCTAATATTAGCCTTTGTTGACTTCAGTATTATAAATTTCAAACTCAATTTTAGTCTTGAAACGAGGGTTTTTGTTGTTGTAATAAGTGACTAGCAAGGTTTTACTACCACTTTTGTGCTTTTTTTCTGAGTCAGTCCACGTCTAACAGCAAACTTTTTTATTTCTATGCCTGAGATTGGATTAGTTTGTTTCTACCTGCTTTCGGCTAAAGCATAGTAATGTGAAGCTATGGATGTTTTTATTGTAGTGTATGGGGTAGCGACTGCAATCACCTCTGTTATGTGTAGTGTCGAATCTTTTCTTGTTAGCTCATCGGCTATCTTATTATCCTGCTTCTCCTATGACAGGGAACCCATATCAGAGTAATTTGAATGATGAATTGGTCATCGGCCCAAACAATTCTATTTCCTTTCTACACTGTAAAACTAGTTTGGATGAAATTGAATTGGAATCTAAGGCTTTGATGGCTGCTTAACTGTCAGAAGAGATAGTTACACTTGCACCAATTTCTTTGTGTGTTTTAGTGATTTGCACGCTTCTCTGATTGTCTGCCTGGAAAAGGCTGGCATAGTCAAGAAGTCGAATTGACTGGGATAAGTTGAGCGGCTCCGAATAGAAGCCAGCTCTCACACCACAATTCATCTAAGAACCGTCAGAGTAGATTCCAATATCGAATATACCAATCATTTTCCCTTTTCGCCATTCGGTTCTCGGTGGAAAACGAAAAGCTTTTGCATTGTGCTTTAAGAAATTTTCGATAGAACTCACTATATGATCTAACCTCATACAATATTCGTCTGAAGCTCAACAGTCTTCCTACTCTTATTACTACTTACTTATTTATGTGGCGTAGGTTTTTGCTGAATCTAAAATAAACCGCCAGCTGTTTCTGTCCTACGCTCGCTGGTGCCAATTAGAACGTCCAGCAGCACTTGATCCTTCCAACATAGATGTGGTTTTCCCTTTCCACGTCTTTCTTTTTGGAGTACCGTTTCGTAGGTTCCCTGTACTGGAGCGTCTTCGTTCATATGGGTGGCACAGCCAAGCCTGCTTAGCCGCTGTATTTTTACATGCTTAACTATGCCCATGTCCCTATATATCTCTTACAGCACACTGTTCCACCGTACACGATACTTCTCACCAACGCGAAGATTTTACGAAAAAAAATTTTTTCGAGAAAGCTCGAAAAGTTTAACATCTGTTGCTGACATCGTCCATGTTTCCGCGCCATATATCAGGACAGAAATGATGAGCGTTTTGTAGAGTATCAGTTTGGTTCTTCGACAGAGAGCTCTACTTTTCAATTCCCTTACTAGTCGCATAAAAATGCTACGAAGAATATTTAAAGTCAATTTCAAGCCCTTTTCTTTCGGCGACAACTATCTTGAATATTTCGGTCATTTTAGTTCATGTAAAACAAATTACGAACTAATTACAATAGACCAATTATTGTGATTCTTCTGCTACGATTGCAACTTTCATGCCAGCACTTTTGATATAAATAATACCCAGCTCTTTCAATAAATGATTTACGATGGAATATTTTTTAATTTTTATTCAACGAATTTTTCTGTAGCTCAACATTTTACTAGTAAATCTCGAAACTTACCAAATTCTCGCCTTTTTCGTTGGCCCACCATCAAAATGAAAATGTTACATACGCCATGTAGACGGCACGGCACGGGGGTCACCTGTTGAGCGACAGAAGGGCAATCCTTGGATTTTATTAAAATTTTTGTACAAAGAAGACCGAAACATATGAGACTGATTAAATAAATAATTTTGTAAAATCAAGTTAATCAAGTTAAATTTTGTCTCTATTGGCATTTGACTGCGCTGTCGAGAACTATCTCGGTCACTAATGCTAAAAGGAATTCTTCAAGCACTTACCATTTTCATATTATTGATCGAAGGATACGTATTTTAAAAACAGTAAAGCCATTTGGATGCTAAATATTTGTTTTCACGTCCAGTCACATAATAAAAATGCCAGCCCTCATATAGAAAAGATAATATTTGAGCAAGCGTGGCACATATAGGTTAAAGCACAGGCAATTAGAATAAACGTGATTTATCACTTTGAGTATTTAAAGTGGAAGCCAGGGAAATGGAAATAAATGGATTACAGAGGAACAGCAGCATTCGTGCTTATGCGTATACGTAAGTGGCAGAACATACTTATCTGCATATGCCTCAAGTAGTGGCATTCCAATTCAACATTTTTCTGATTTATGTACATACATACATTCTCCAAAAAACAAACAAATTTTCCTAAAATAAATATACGAAAATAAAAATACGTATATATACATATATATTAT
Organism: Anastrepha fraterculus; assembly: GCA_037575425.1. Taxonomy (NCBI): domain Eukaryota; kingdom Metazoa; phylum Arthropoda; class Insecta; order Diptera; family Tephritidae; genus Anastrepha; species Anastrepha fraterculus. Next base: position 35,277 of record JAYXIM010023339.1, on the reverse strand, counting down.
ATATAGGAATCTATCAAGGAACTTAAGTCAAGAATCACGAAATTAAAGAAAAATACGAATAACAGCAGCAGCATCAATTTCCCAAACCACTTTTGACTTCCTATAATGCTTTTGAGCAGGAAAATCTAAACAAAAATTTAATTAATTAAAATTATAAAATAATGAGAAACAGCCGACTACACAACACCACTAATTAATGCTAAGTTGTTCAGTAAGTAACTGAGTACCATCCTTACCATCCTTATCGAAATTCATTCGGCTGAAATTGCAGTTTTAGTTATTGACATCAGATTATTGCGGAACGCAAATTGCGCTATAAATTAAACAATTGTTTCCGCGTTGAACCCGAAATGTTTCTCATGAAAATTAAATTACTTGAGCACTTTTTCACACAATTTACGCAGTTGCTGGCTTTTATCTTTTTCTAATTAGAGCAAACAAATGCACTGGGGAAAGAGGGTGGTTTGAGAAACTTAATACGCTTAAGCGCTGCTACGACACTTAAAAGCAAAGTGTAGCCATAAATATTGATGGCGCCTGATAAACCACTTGAATCACTTTACCCTGCAGTACCACGCACTAGAGCTGAACGAAATTGTTGGATGCGCCTGCTGTACCAAAGTATTCGATTGATTTTATAAAAACTTTGACAAGTGAAAACACAACAGCCAATTCCAACGCCAAGCATCGAGTTACAGTGCAGGAAATTTATACGAGGTCAACGTTTTTTAGTGTCTGGATAAGTTAGTAAAGCCTTTAAAAAGTTGATTTTGCGGCTATATACTTCTGAGTGGCGAAAGTGCTTTGGAAATTGGTTCAAGCTGATGTAGAAGTGTATTGAACTCAAAGGAAAAATTTTACAAACCAATAAAAGAATTTTCATTATTATTTTTCTTCGCAAAATACAAAGCCAATTCTTGTACGCATATTTAAAAATTTTGAAAAACATCTACATATTATTCTCGAGTCTATGGCACTTTAGATGGCACTGGCGTCGAGATATTTATAGTTATTTATTTATCTCATCTCGGATAATATGTGCATGGACTACTTAAAACGAAATTCTTTAGAAAAAACTGCATCCCCTAGATGGCGCTAAGGTCGACATTTCTAGAAACTAGATTTAGCTTATACTCGAAATGTGATTGAGATTGAAAATATGTTTGAAAAAAAAATATATATTCAAATTGGTTTTGCATTGAAATATAAAGGGGCTTTCAAAAATGAAGCCAAGACGTCAGTAGTGACATCGAAGCCTAGAAGGCTTGACATTTGTCAAGTACACAGATGTAAAATTTTATACTATAAAGCAACGCGTTAAAGTTACTGAAACTTATTATGAAAATTGTCTATCTTCAAGAGCAACATAAGGTAAAGTTCGTGACTTTTTTGGTGAAAATAATCCCTCCGAATGAGTTGACAACTCAAAGGTTGGTGAAAGACACTTGTTCTGTCGAGAATACAAAAAGGATTGGCAGCCCTAAAACTGGACGTACTGTCGAGAATATTTGTGCTACTGCGCAAAGTGTTGCGGAACAACCTTCAAAACTGATATCTGACCGTTATTAACATAATTTCATCTGTAGACGAGCTCAGCACCGATATCTCGACGTTCTCATGAATCGACTATTTATATTATAAATATATACTCGTATTTTGGACGCCGTAGCCGAATGGGTTGGTGCGTGATTGCCATTCGGAATTCACAGAAAGAACGTTGGTTCGAATCTCGGTGAAACACCAAAATTAAGAAAAACATTTTTCTAATAGCGGTCGCCCCTCAATGGCAAACCTCCGAGTGTTATTCTACCATGAAATAGCTCCCCATAAAAATATCTGTCGTTCGGAGTCAGCTTGAAACTGTAGGTCCGTCTCTCCATTTGTGGAACAACATCAAGACGCACACCACAAATAGGAGGAGGCGCTCAGCCAAACACCCAAACAGGGTGTACGCGCCAATTATATATATATATATAGGTACATACATGTGCATATTATATAATATATACACGTATATAATTAGAATAGGTATTTAATTGGGACTACTGGTAAATATGCTTCAGATTTTCTAATTATCATTTTTTTATTTTTATTTTTTTTTCAAATTTTTTATTATGTTTTTTTTGTTTTCAAATTTTCTTATTTGCTTTTTTTTTTTTAATTTCTCCCACTTATCGTAGCCAGATAGTTTGTTTCCCCTAATGTTAAAATTTGTTTAAAAGCACTGATTCATATTACCATTTTCCTCGGTTCAGCGATAAAACGTTCACTGGGTCAGCGCCATTACCAGTTTTTTTTTTTTTTGCCTCTTATTCCCATCTACACAAATACATGCAAATGAATATTTGTGGCATGTGTGGGTGACATTACGTGTCACAGCAACAAAATTGTCACATCAAGGCACTGGAATTCGTTTGCTTCACAAATGGACTGGTATCTGCTAACGAGCGTCCTTTCCATTCTGATACACCCCAGCCGATTGGGAATGGTGAGTCTGTGCTTTTGATTTATTCACGTAGCCACTTTATGCAAGAGCAGACGTCGCAACACGTTGACACTCTGATGCTGACATGACAATAATTTTAAGCAGTTTGACTTTTTCTAATATTCATTATTTTTATGCTATCCTATACCACTGTCTGACAAATACCATGCTCGAAGTCTAACATTAAAAACCACCTAACTCCAAATTTTTAGCTTTACACAAATATTATGCCTTTTCGACATATAACAAAAAATTTCGTACATTTATTATGTGGAGAAAATGCGTTACACCATCAAGAAAAAATTATTAAAAGATCCACAGGCAACTTCACATTTACAATTTAATAGATTTAAATCTAATAAGCGATAGGCGACTTTTCTATAATTTTTAATTAAAAACGATGCAATTTTGTGAAAAATTAGTGGATTTTTTTTATTCTTTGTAAAATATTTTAAATTTAGATTTTTTATGTTTTTTCTCAGAAAATTGGCCGTTTCACCCTTTGTGGGTGTTTCGCCGAGCTTCTCCTCTTTGTGTGGTGCGGCTTGTTGTCTTCCACAAATAAAGGGACCTACGCCGCTCCAAACGGCAGATTTATGCGGCCCTTTTTTTGCGGCAGAATTACACTCAGAGGAATGCTTGAGGTTTCGAACCTGTTCACTTGTAAATGATAACTTACTGACGAGCACTTTCCAGTAGCAGTAAAAATGCAGTAAACATAATTTTTTACTCACATTGCAATTTAGTTTGCATTACCAATAAACGTTTACTGATTACTGAAAAAAGTAAAACTATTTTTTTACTGATTACTGGAATACAATTTCAGTATAAAATTTTATTAACTGGGCACCAACCCATTCGTCTGCGGGTGTAAAAATTATGACAATAAAAGAGTTAAAAAACAGAAAAATAATAAGAACTGGTAAAAATGTCGAGGTGCTATAGTTATTTCACACCGTTTCCCTCAGTCATAGCTGAGATTTTGGAAAGGTTGTAAAGGTTGAAAGGCTGTTCTCAGTCGCTTGGCTGCCGCTTGCGGCCTCCGAGTCAACTCTGACAAAACGGAGCTGGTTCTATTTACCATAAAATATAAACCTCCAGCCTTTCGACTTCCCAAATTAAACAACCACGTTCTCCCGCTCTCATCGAAAGTTAGGCATCCTGGAGTGATACTTGACTCCAAACTCCATTGAAAGCTACACATTGAAAATCGGGTAAAGAACGCCAGTATAGCTTTCTACTCCTGCAAATCTATGATCGGTAAAAAATGTGGACTCAAGCCACGGATCGTGATGGGGATGTATAACGCAGTGGTTTTGCCAATTTTAACGTGTGGATGCCTGGTTTGGTGAGAAGATCTTCGGAAGGACTATAATATCACTAAATTGGGGAGGGTGCAAAGGACTGCATGCATTGGCATCACCGGAGCATGTAAAACTTGCCCCAATGATGCACTGAATGTCCTTTTGCACTTACTTCCCATCGACTTTTACGTTATTTCGATCACAGCTCAAAGTGCAATCAGTTTAAAGGAGGTTGGCCTCTAGAGGCAACCTCTCAAGGGACGTGGTAGCATTTTCGGGCAGTTAACACCATATTTCTTCGAACTTCGAACAGATCTCTCTATACGCAAAGGGGAGTTTGAAGGTCCTGCTAGGGCAATCTTTCCAAATAGGCAGGATTGGATCGAGGGGAAGCACCGCAGCTTTCACCTCTGTCTTCACTGACGGCTCCAAGATGGAATTGGGAGTTGGAGCAGGGGTTTTCTTTAAATTAGCCTATCTATCATCTATCTATCTATTAGCTATCACCTTTAAACTGCCGAACACTGCTAGTGTTTTTCAAGCAGAAGTCTTGCGATCCTGCAGGCATGCAAAATGCTTAGGGAACGCGGGAGCGAGGAAGATATTAACATTTTCCCCCGATAGTCAAGTCGCGATCAAGACTCTGACGACGCCATGGTGCAGAACGAAACTATGATAGTAAACACCTGTAAGAAGAAGATCAAATCTCTTGGGCGAGCAGGTAACATTTCTCTGATCTGGGTTCCAGGACATAGGAACGTAGAGGGAAATGAAATTCCTGATGAGCTTGCCAGGAAGGGGACTGCATTGGCCTCAGAGACCTCCTACTCGGGCATCGGCATGCCCCTGGCAGTTGTTAAAGGCGAACCGCACAAATTATTTCTCAGGAAAACGCAGAAAAGATAGAGCTCCATTTCTTCATGTGCTATTACGAAAACCCTTTAGCCCAAGTACAATAGAAAGAGGACTCAGAAAGTCCTTTAGACTCCTCGCCATTCAATTTCCAAACTCGTAGCTTTATTTACCGGTCACTGGAGATCGATTGGCACACACGCGGAAAAGCTAGGGGTACCATTTAACCCCCATTGCAGAAGCTGTCGGGACCTTCCAGAGCAGAAGACTGTAGAGCATTTTCTCTGTAAATGTACGGGTTTGGCAGCTACATAGACGACTAAGGTCACTGGGAGCTGCTTTTTTCGACAGCCTGGGGCAGTGCGCCAACCTAAATCCCATAAATCTTCACCATTATATCAACAGCTCTGGCTGACTGTAGATATCTGCCTGTTGGAGGTCTCACAATGGTATCAACCCAGCTACTTGAGGAGTGCCAGACTGACACTTCAACTATTTCACCTACCTACCTACAGTTTTTTAACGGCCTGTACACACATCCATACGCTCAGTTCATATATATGTACATACGTGCGTCCAAAGTACTTAAGTAGAGTGACTGCGCGGATGGACAGGAGTTACGATGCTTACGATGAGAGTTGGGGGGAAGCAGAAGTGAAAGGGTTATTATTTATATGGATGCCGACAGTGAAAAAATGGTAACTTGATGCGTCAGCTGGGCTGAGCGCAACAAGATGAAACGTTTAGTTTAAAAAATTAAAAAGAGACCCCAAAGACCTACATTCCACATGTGATATGCATGTGCAAGCAGAAACAATTGATATTCGTAATAGCAAACGGGTATGTATGCTTATGCTTTTACATAAATATAATATGATAGTTATGCGCACATACATACATACATAAGTGAGTGAACAATGCCGGATTTAATTTCGTTTAGGATGCTCTTGCTCTAATACCATATTTACCGCTGTGTTCAGAAGAACATCTATGTGTATGTATATACTACTGTGTCCAAAAAATAAGGTGACATTGTATTTATTTTGAAAATTCTTTATTTATTCTTCCAAATCAATTTCATCCCCTTCAAAGTAATCCCCTCCCGACACAATGCACTTATGCCAACGTTTTTTCCAATTTTCGAAACACTGGTTGTAGTCACTTTCCGGGATGGCCTTCAGTTCCGTCTTCGTTGCGGCTTGAATCTCCTCTATCGTGTCAAAACGGTGTCCCCGGAGCGGTCTTTTGAGCCTGCTGAACAGCCAGAAGTCGCACGGTGCCAGATCAGGTGAATACGGTGGTTGCGGAACGATATGGGTTGAGTTTTTGATGAAATGATCACGAATTACGAGTCCAAAAAATTCAATGTTTTCGGTACCAGTCGAGATTTGACGCGCTTGAGGCCCAAAACATCCTTCAAAATGGTATTGACTGAGCCTTTCGATATGCCAACATCATCAGCAAGGTCTCTAATCGTTAATCGACGGTTTTTCAACACCAAATCTTTGATTTGTTGGACGTGAGCTTCGTCAGTTGAGGTTGATGGTCGCCCAGGACGCTCTTCGTCTTCGACACGTTCACGACCGGCTTGGAACTCACTATACCACTTGTAAACATTTTTTTAGACATAGCCTCATCACCAAAGGCTTTCTGCACCATCCTCAACGCAGCAGAAAATTGATTCCGCAAACAAAATTTAATGCAAATTCTTTGCTCAACAAATTTCGACATTGCAAAAAACGAGAAACTCACTTTTAGCAGCTCACAAAACGACGCGTATCTCAAACAGTAAATGAATATTTCACATGAAATTTGACATAGATGTCACTCACAGTACTACCAACCTAAAAAAAAAAAGAATTCTCCTAATCCTTCAAAGCGCGCAGTTTAAAATCAAATGTCACCTTATTTTTTGGACACAGTAGTATGTACGAGTATAAGCATCTGCTATGTACGTCCGTGGATACATATGTAAGTATGTATGCAAACTACGTATGTGACATGAAGTGGAGAAAAGCATAAAATTATGAAAAATCACTTGTTTCCGGTTTGAATGACAATAAAGAGGGTAAACTTTTAAGTGTGAGCTTTTACACATGCAAGTATATATGTATGTACGTGTGAATGTGTGTTAACTTATACGAATGTGATAAATCGGATTTTAAATTCACTCACCCGAAAGCTGACTTCAGCATAAATCGAGCTCATGCAAACGTAATACTTAGTACAGTTACACGAAAAGAATAGTTTACGTTTTTTTTTTCTTTTTTGTAAATAAAACAGCTGGTATTAGGTTTTGTGTAATTGTCAAAACGTTGACAGCACAGGTAAATATTAAATAAATAAAAAATAGTGTCTCAGTTTGTGGGTCGTAGAACAAATTTAGAAGAAAAATTGTTAAGGGTGAACACATTGGAGATACTTTTTTCCAATAGGAGTTTTTTGAGAGTTAACGCCTAACTACTGTCAAACGAAATACATACTTTTTTTAGTATTTATTGACATTTCATCACAAAGACTTACGCCTCAACAACGTTTACAAATCTTTCGAAGAAAGTTCATCGCAAAATTGCCGTATTTGGGCTGAAGAGCAACCCGAAAACATTCAAAAACAGCCATTATATCCATTGAAAACAAACCGTTTGGGGCCGCCTAAGGGCTGGAAGAATCATTGGCCCACATTTCTTCAGAGACGAGGCTGACGCCAATGTAACAGTGAATGGCGAAGGCGATCGCGCCATGATAAACGACTTTTTAATGCCGAAAATTGAAGCCCGTGATCTGCACAACATTTGGTTCCAACAAAACGGCGCTACTTGTTATAAAGTCCATGAATCCAAGGATTTACTGCATCGTCGTTTCGGTGAACAATTCATCTCTCGTCACTGACCAGTCGATTGACCACTAAAATCGTGTGATATCACACCTTCGCACTTTTATTTGTGAGAAGATGTAAAGTCTAAATGCTTTGTGGATAAACCAGCTTCGATTGAGGTACTGGAAGCCAACATTACTAAAATTATTCACGAAATACCGACCGAAGATCTTCAGCGAGTCATTCAAAAAAATTGTTGTTCACGCATGACCGAATTACGTCGCAGTTGGGGCCAACATTTGAAAGGGATTATATTTAAAAAATAAATGTCTACATAAAAATTATAAAGATTGCCCAATCAATTTGAAATATCGTTGTTTTATTTCAATTTAAAATTCGAAAACACTAAATTGATCACCCTTTATATTCGAACAACCCTAATGTGCACGCCTCATTCAACCGAATGCGAAGCAGATTAGAAGCAACAGTTAAAAAAAAAAACTAAAAAACAAATGTGATGAATAATTGAGGCATGGGGATGGGTAGCAACGGGATGTAAGAGCCAGGGATATAAAAGAGAACGCAAGGCGAAGCAAAAAAGAAAGTCAATTAAGCGACGACATAAATCAATATTGTGCTCATTATAAATGATGGGTATTCAAGTAATGATGATGTGATTTGAACGATGCGATAGGGAATGATAAAAAATGCAAAGGTAGAGTAATTACATCGAATCAAGTGCCGATTATTTGAATTTAAAAACCTTTTTACTCTGCTATAATCACTTTTCATACTTATGACTTTCCAAGGCTGTCCGATATTCTAACATGCACTAATTGGAGTTTTTGCTTATTAGCTCATTTGCCTTGTTAGTGGTCACTAATAAGATGCGACAAACTATTAATTATGCAAAAGTGATCGACCTTGCGATATGGGGGCTCTGGCGAAATACTTTTACTGGAGCGGGCAAAACATGACATGAGTTATGGCGGCGTGTATGCTTTCTCATACGTTTTCAGTATATAGCATTTCATAAACTGATTGAGCGGTGCAGACCATAGCTATAGGATGAAATGGTAAGCATCTAGCGGAAGTTGCTCTTGAGAATTGCATATTTACAGACAAGAAAATAATGAATACCACTCACTTAAACAGCTTATATTCGTACTACTATAATTGCTACCTTCCTAGGAATATAATTTTTTAACCTTCAAGCGATGTGGAAACTGGGTAGCCTTTTGTCATGGTTGAGAGAGCCACTTGCTTGAAGCTTTTTTTTTCAATAATAAAACGCAAGTACGACCAAACAAACATGCAAAAATTTGAAACTTACAATGGTATATGTGCCAGTAGACTACGACTCTCCAACTTACTGTAATTCTTAAATCTAATCCCAACATCCTAACGCATTGAAAACAGTTGACAATTCTCTTGGACCCAAAACTTGCAAACCTTGGTTTGGCCTTTGGTGAAAATGTATTTTAAGAAAAACCGTCATCAGGTTAAGCGGCTGCCTCTTGATAAAAATAAAACTCAACTGATAACTGAAACTTTAAGTTTCATGCCTTAAGCATGAACCCGAAATGGCAGCCTGCTATTCGCTACGATGTCAGCCTTGAAAAAGTCGACCGATAAAGAGCTTCAACCGCAACCAACCACCATTTATCTCTCAAGCCCACTCTCTACTCTTTTCAACCTGCGCAAATGCAGGAACAATAGATTAGATTGGCGCTGAAGAATACATCTAATCGGTATACGTTTTACACCAAAATAATATGTATAATAAGGAATATAGATCCTGGCATACCAACGGCTAAATCTTCTATACAGTACCCTCAGGTATTTGCAAGAAATGGAAAAGGACGCTTCCAGTTCGCAGAAGAAACGTCTACGAGCTTTTCCAATCAAGAAGAAGTAGATTGAAACTTTCCATCTCACACATCACATAAATCGTGTTGTATAAGTACTGTTAGTATGCGATGGTATAGGGTGATTTGAATTTATCAGGCACTGAGACTGCCATCACAATGAGAGGTTTTCGTTTGTATCTTTCCTGGGCTCATACCGGCTCTCTACCTGATAGTACCGAAGTGGTACCCTTGAAGCTGTCATTAGCTTTAATATCTGCAACCTCATTATAAAATGAACCAACTCAAGTTACGTTAGGTTAGACGGACTACTCTATCCACCAAAGTGTTCAAACCGGTCTTTTGGTGAATCCAATAACTCACATAAGTGGAACTAATTCCAGAGAAAACATAAGCTCATGATTATAAATGCGGAACATTTGCCTATAAAATACTGATTGGGTTCTACCTCATCCGCATCCCTACTGTTCCTACATAAATCGCGAAACTCCAATTGGTTAAGGTTCAATGATTGAATACTCCAATTTAATACACATTTCCTAAAGAGTTGTAGGTTTGTTTTCGTGATCTTTAGTTAGTTTTCTATCCCTCATTTAAACTCTTCTCCTTCATTTGTCTTGTGAAAACAGAAAATTTAGCGGAACTTGAACCCGGTAGCAGATTTTATAGAGATTTTCAAAACATAATTGAACATAATTACTCACTTAAGTGGGTCGTATATTGCATGGATATACATTCTGTCAAAAAAATATCGGGAATTGTTCATTTAAGGGGCTCAACCAGTGTGAAACTTTGAAAAATTCAAACAAATTTTTTTCATATTTTTCGATTGTCTATACCTTCAAGAAAAACATACTAAAATTTTAGATGCGTAACTAAAACAGTTTCGCAGTATTTCTAAAACGCTTGAGCCGAGTCAGGTAAACAAGTTTCTTCTTGAGTCATTGTTTGGGTAGTGCTGGGCTCGTCTGTATTAAAATAGACTTATGGATCCTTCCAACGGCTTTAGAATGAAATATTTATTTTTGTATATGTATACCTGTTAGATTTTTCGTATATTTTTGCCGATCCCACTTTTTTTAGGGCAGCTCAACGTATACAGTTTAAACGATTTATTCAATTCCTTCGTAAACTTGGTACAGAAGCACCTCGAAAATTTTTTATTCGAAATTAGTGAAAATGAGTGAGAAATCAAGAGATACTTTCCATAAAGGTAGTCATATAAAACCTACGCATAGATCGAGATCGAAGAAAAGGAAATTCACTGGAAATCAACATACGTCTGAGCAATCCACTGCAAATACAAGCACGGCTTCTGAAAAACTTTTACGTTCTGGCGATGAAGAAATAATCATTGATCCTGCTCACGGCTATTGTTTTATTCAGTTTTTGTCTGTTTTTACTGCTATTAGTAGTCTAGTAAAGTGTAAAACTTGTGAGAAAAATGTTACTTTTAATCAAACAAATCCGAGAGGTTTAGGCTTCAAGATTGCTGTTATGTGTGAGTGCGACGTAACGTACATAAACTCTGGACCTATGATTGAAAATGCATTTGAAGTAAATAGACGTATAGTAGGTGTGATGCGACTTCTAGGTATCGGAATAAATGGTTTGAATTTATTCTGTGGTTTGATGGATCTACTGAGCAAATTCAATAATGTTACTTACGCTGGTTGTTTCGAAAATTTTTTGAAGGCAGCTAAATCAGTGTATACTTTATCAGTTAAAAAAGCTGTGAAAGAAGAGCAAAAGCTGACATTAGAAGCTGAGAATTCAGAAACAAATTTGACAGTTTCTGGAGATGGTACGTGGAAAAAACGTGGTCATACTTCACGTTTTGGCGTAATAACTCTTGCAGGGAAGTATTGTAAAAAGATCATAGATACAATTGTAAAATCTACGTTCTGTCAAAGTTGTATATACTGGGAGAGAAGGAAAGAAGCTGAACCTGAAGAGTACGAAGAATGGCTTTCCCAGCACGATGATTGCGATATAAATCACTTAGGTTTGGCCTCAAAAATGGAAGTCGATAGTGTAAAGGAAATGTTCGGAAGGTCGATTCAAAATTATGGAGTAAAATATACGCGGTATATTGGCGATGGTAGTGCTACATATAAAGGATTGTTAAATTTAGATCCATATGATGTCCCCGTACAAAAACTTAAGTGTTATTTACACGCAAAAAAAAAGGAAGGGAACACGATGCCGTAACGCGAAAAAAATGAATAAAGGTTTGGGAGGAAGGAGTAAAAGTACAGTTAAATTAACTGACCAACTGATCAATAAACTCCAAAAATACTATGGCCTAGCGATCACAAGACACCAAGATAATGTTGATGAGATGGAAAAAGAAATCTGGGCTACATTTTATCATTTGAGTTCCAGTGATAAAAGTCCAAACCATGGAAACTGTCCAGAAGGTGTTGACAGCTGGTGCACTTATCGTGTTGCTGAGGCTCAGGGGCAGAACATGCAAAAATTCAAGCATAATTATTTACCAATTGATTCAAAAGTTCAAGAAATTCTAAAACCAATATACCAAGACTTGAGTAGACGTGAGTTGCTAGATAGATGCAAAGGGAATAACACTCAAAACAGCAACGAAAGTTACAATGGCTTGCTGAGGCACTTTGCTCCGAAACACCTCCATAGCGGTTTAAAAACACTTGAAATTGCTAATTACCTTGCTACTGTAATATTCAATGATGGATTTTCATCCATCCTAAGGATATTCAGTGTCACAGGAGTAAAAATCGGATATGCAGCAAGTAATTATGCCGATCAACAAGACGCAACGAGGCTTCGCATAGCAGAATACCGGCACGAGGCAGCAACACGAGAGGCTCGAACAGCTCGAAGGAGAGCTTCAGCAAGCAAGCAGCAACTTTTTGAAGAAGAAGAAGGTGAATTATATGGGCCTGGAATATCAGATTAGGATTAGGTATGATATTTATCGTTTTATAAATGTGAGATCAGTATTTTTTATTTTTCTTTAAAAACGTTTTTCTCAAAATAGCGTTTTCTTAATTTGCTGCCACTGTAACTTAAAAACTAATTTTACGATCGACTTGAATCTTGTTTCCTCATTTTAAGTATTCATTTTTACATTGAATGACCCGCCGATATTTCAATCTAATAAAAATTGTAAATTTGCGATGTGAAATACTATCACATTTTCAAGCTAAATTTTTATACTTTTTTCAAAACTGCGGGATTTTTTTGGATTTCGTTTTTTCACCACAATCCTGCGTTAATCAACGCGTGATACCATCATCTTTAATGACTTTTTTGTTTTTTTTATTTCAGGCACTCTTAAGACCGTAACAAAGGCAGCAGTGGGGAAACTTTTTTTTTTGGACCTTCGAGAGATGCCCTATTATTAGAAGAAAAGTCCAGATTTTCCTTTGAAAAAATTTGTACTTGAAGTTTAATTATATATTAATATACTTACAAAGTTTTAAAACAATCAATGTAAAACTTTTTTAAAAATAAATGTTCAAAAACCACCTGTTTTTTTGTCAGTCACACTGGTTGAACCCCTTAAAAAGTGCGCGTTACACATTTGTCTAAATTTTTTCTGCTGGAATGTTGGTACAACTATGCCCTATAGTGTCACGGAGTTTGAGCGTGATCTGTCAATTAGCTTGTTTTTGCCATTTAAGGTGTGCTCGCAGGTGTGCTCTGCGATTTTCACTATGGCTAAAAATAGCGAACAAAGAATTTGTCTTAAGTTTTGTGAATTGAATGGGATTTCGTGTGCCGAATCGTTGAATATGTTACAGAAAGCCATGGCGAGTATGCTTTATCAAAAGCACTGGTCTATGAGTGGTATAAGACTTTTGCAGAGAACCGAGAAGTCATGCAAACGTAGACAAAGTCAAGAAAATGGTGCTGGAAAGCCATCATTTAAATTTGAGTGAGGTAGCTCGTGACCTTAGGGTGTCTCTCGAATCAATTGGCAATATTTTACACCATCAATTAGACATGAGACGCCAAGACGCGTGACTCCTCGACTCGTTCCAAGAGAGTTGAATTTCTTTCAAAAAATTCATCGGAAGAAGGTGGCTGAAGACATGCTTGAGGAAGTGAATTCGAACCCAACATTTATCCAGCGCATCATAACAGCTGATGAGCCGTGCATGTATGAGCTTGACATGCAAGCCAGTCAAGTCGGTGATAAGTTTTTGTGACTCCTACGGCAGTAAATAACGAAAATAATGACTTCGAATTTGTGCTAAGCTTACTGTTAAAATTCCATTGATAAATAGTATTTAAAAATAGGAGGAATGTAGAATTATGATATCTAGTGCAGATACCTACCCGGAAATCAACATACCAAAGCTTTCAGCGCCTAAAACTCAGGAACGTAATTATAAATATGACTACAACCGGCAGGCTACTCGCACATTTCGTTAGCAACGACTGTTAACCAATTAGCTATGGTCAACGAATATATCAAATGCTTATAAAAATTGTAAACCTTATCATTAAGGATGCACACAAAACAACGATACTACGTACAACGATAATAAGAAAAGGAACTAGCGTTATAAAAAAAATATTATGTGTGTATTGTTGCGTAAAATTAAGCTACTTTACAATTACAAAGCTGCGAGGAATACGGCAAGGACGAATAAACCATGAAAGCGAAAAACAACAACTAAAGAAGAAAAGATAAAAGAAAAAAATATAAAAGAAACAAATAGTAGTGCAGACTAACGATGTTACTACCAAAGCAGACAACTCAACTAAACAAAAAAAAAACACAAAAACTAAAAAAAACGAAGAACAAAATGTAACATCACAGAGCTACATCGAAACATATCTACAACTTGCACAACCGTATTTTGCTCTCGCGCAAATGGCATAGAGACGTGAAAGCAATCTAATCCGTTTATGTCAGGCGGATCAATAAGCTCATAAATGTTTATTTTGCAGATACATACGTGGACACTTATATCCATGTATACATACATACATATGTACATATGTATATAAATTCATGCTTACATGCATACACACGTAGAAAGAACTCGTTTATACTCGTTCACACTTTTGGAAAATCCCAAAGTCATATAGCCTTCCTCTTTAGTTCAATCTGCGCTTTTACACTTTTATATTTTTCATGTGTCACTTAAGAAGGAAAATGGTCAGTTGACATTTTTTGTTTCTTTTCAATCCCAGTCGCCAAGCATGAAGTACAGTTTTTGGGTCAACTAGTTTCTAGTGGAGTCACATGAGAGTGTGCTATCCACATGCTTTATACAAAGCGAGTCCCGCAACAAATACAATACTGGAAATAATTAACAAAATTGATTTTATGCTTTTATATATTTTTCAGTTAATTAAGTGCAATATATGCGAGATTGGCTGCCATGAGGGAATTTGTGTGGATTTTTTGGGAATTTTTTTTCCATAAATTTTATTTAGAATTTCTGCTGAGTTGCCAAAGGCTAAGATTCTAGACGAAGAAATGTTAAAAGTACAAACAATGACGACAACACACTCGCTTATATGATACTATCATTGGCCACAGGGGCGTATACGTGATGTTTAGTAGCAAGACGAGAGAGATGAAAGCACTTGAGCGGGTATACAAGGTGAAGTTCATAATAGACAAGACTGAGGTAAAGTAGAAATGACTGGAGCTTTGTTCTGATATCTTCGAGTTTATTTATTTAAAATAGTACCCTCTGGCATCGACACTGTTTTGTACGATCTAAAAGCTTTTCGAAAGAGTGTTTCAGGTCATTGACCGGAATGTCCTTCAGGATGTCGGTACAAGCCTTTTGGATGGTCTCTACGAACGCAAAACGTTTTCCTTTCCAATTTTTCGAATAGGTAGAAGTCACAGGGAGCCATATCAGGCGAATATGGTGAGTGATTGATGGTTAAGGGGGTACGCCACTGTGGTCGGTCAAAAAATAGTCGATTTTTGGGAATTTTGTTTTGTACGTAAGAATGATTATTCGAGGATCGGACAAAAGGCAATTTATTGTATATGTATTAAACTATGTTGATGTAAATTTTTATTAAAAAATATTCAAAATTGACAAATTTAATGTAATGAACGTAACGTAAATGACATCATCTGATGGCAGAGATACAGCAATGAATAATTATCTGAAATCAGAAAACCAAAAATTTTATTAATCTACACAAAAGTGGCTATCGTTGTACGTAGCCATTATTTTTGTTATTTGTTTGGCAAAATGGTGGTGATTTGAATTTCGATGTGTGTTTTTCACCATTTTTTTGATTTTCAACAGGTCCAAAGAAATTGTTATTTTCCAAATTTTTTTTTCAAAATCGGCTACGTACAACGATAGCCAATGCGATAACAAAAATTTTGAAAAAACTAAAATTAAAATCGGTTCATTAGTCTCCGAGAAATCGTTGCCACCGTATCAAAAAAAGTCATTTCGAGAAAAACGCGTTTAAAATAAAGCATCGTAACGACGGGCGCTTACTTAAGAACACATAGAATCGGGAATAAAGCGAATTTAGCTTTAAAATTTTTACCACATTTTCTTGAGTAGTTATACTAACAATTTAGACAAAAAAAACGATTTTTTTTAATTTTCAAAGTGGCGTTCCCCCTTAAAATGCGATTTCTAGTCAAAAAATCACTCACAAGAGTGAATCGATGAGATGGTGCATTATCATGCAATAAGCGCCAGCTTCCCCCTTCGCGTTATTCAGGCCGAATTCGACGAATGCTATGCAACAAACGCTTCAAAACGACAAGATAGAAAATTGCATTGACGGTTTGGCCCGTTGACAGGAACACTTTGTGGACAATTCCTTTGGAATCGTAAAAACAAATGAGTTGAATTTGAATGTTGCATTCTCAGCAATTTTTGGTCCTTTCGTAAGCCTAAATAATCAATTAAAATGCGATAAATCGATGTTTTGAAGATATTTAACTCCGATTCCATAAATTTCAACGATGATTTCGGTTCATTTTTGATAAATTTGCGAACGATTTCGATGGAGTTTTCGGTGATAACTGATTTTGGGCAGGCTGTAGATTCATTGTCATTTATGTCCTCACAACCATCTCTGAATCGTGTAAGCCACTCATGAACTCTGGCACGAGATAGTCAATCATCGCCATAAACTTTTTTCATCAATTCAAATGTTTCGGTAAACGTTTGAAAGATTTTAAAACAAAACTTGATATTAGCTCTTTGTTCGAAACTCATTTTTGTACCGATGACACAAACATACTGACACTTTAGACGCAATAACTTCGCTTCAACTGAACCGAATGTCACCAAGCTTTCACTGGAAGTCTGCTAGGAATGTAACTTCCAACGCACTAACCCATCAAACAAATTTTTATGTTGCAAGTCTTGTTTATATTGGACTTCACCTTACATATGAGAATTATTTACATATTTAATGATCTATACTCAGTAAATGGAGACACCTGATTTCTCTTACTATCATTTTGCAATCACTTCCATCGACTTTTATGTTAATTCCATCGCCCCCAAAAGTAAAATTTCTCTGATCTAGGTTCCAGGAAATAGGAACATAAAATGGAAAATAAAAGTGCTGATGATTTTGCCAGGAAGGGGCCAACTGAATTGGTATCAGTTGTCTGCAACCGGGCAATCGGCATCTCCTGACTGTTGTGAAAGTGGAATTGCACAACTTACCATATTTCTCAGTAAAGCGCAAAACAGTTGCGAGCTCTATTTTTTCGTGTGCTATTTGGAAAACCTTTTGGGCCCAGTACAATAGACGCAGGACGCAGACGGGGAATAATACGAAACAATTCGTGCCGCGTTTATACGGATATGCCCGGCACGTACGACACTACTAATTATACCGCGCATGAGAAATGTTCACTAATATACGAAATCCATGTAAAATATTTTCTTTTTAATTTAATAAACTCTGAAATAAAACAAAGGTAAGGACATGTAAAATAATTGCATGCGTTTACTTAAACATTTGAATATCAATTGCATACCTTCTGTACTGTTGATGTGGGTATAATTGAGACGATTGATTGAATTTCAATGATAAATCTGCAAATAAAAAAGGAAAAACACTTGGAATTACAAAATTTGTATATTAATATGAAATCACTTGAGTAATATGAGTAACATATTTGTAGCGTTTGATTTTATATCAATATTTGAGGTTTTTTATGAGTATTCATATGAATATACGAATATATATGTTCCTAGATCCCACGAAAAAACGATCACAATCAACATTTAAACCAGTTTTGATTATAATTATTGATAGGCTGTTTGTACATTGCGACCTGAAGAGATATATTGTGTAGCCTACTAATAAATGTAAATAAAACTGATGTAGTCTTAACTTCTACCAGGAGGTTTGGATCTATAGCCCCATTTCCCAGATAATTTAGTCTGCGTCGTCCCACTGCTGGGCATAGAACGTGTTCTGCTGTTTCTTGTGTCTCTTTGCAGAGTCTACAGAAATCTTTTCCTATCGCACCTACCTTTTTCATGTGATAATTAAGTTTACAGTGTCCTGTTAGTAGTTCACTATAAAGTTTGACGTCCTTTCTGCTTAGGTTAAGGATTGCTTCAGGCTTTATCCGTTCTGGATTTATGAGTCTTTTAGACTACCGCATGGGCTCACGTAGAAAGCCACTTTTGAAGCTGTTATTAAACCCACAGAAAGGTTCAGGGCCTATGAAGGGAGTGTTTGCCTCCTTTTTCGCGAAAGTGTCCGCAATTTCATTCCCTTCATGCCCTTCATGTCCCGGAACCCACATCAAAGTAGCAGAGTTTCTTGATGCTATGGTGTTGAGGATTTTAAAACATTCCCAGACCAACTTTGATTAGAATGAGAAGCTATCCAGCGATTTTCAAGCTGCTTGACTGTCAGAGAGAATGTTAATATTGGCAACGCGCCTCTCCGTAGACAGCTCTAAGGCGTGGACCGTAAACAGCTCGCCGCATTTGCCAACAATGGAACAAAAATACATACGAATACAACTTTCTGAGCGATATTTATGACCCATGACCCTAAATCGGAAAGCGTGGTGTACAACTGATTCTTCGACTCCAAAGCGAGTTCGTGTCCAGAAACCGGCCTAGAAAGTGTTAGCATCAGTTTTTTGGGATGCGAAAGGAATTTTGTTTGTGATTTAATTGCAAACTGGTAAAACAATAAATTCTGAATATTACTGTAACCCTGTAAACCAGCAGAAGTCGTGCGAAAATACCCAATAAAATGCAAAGAAAATTATTTTTCATCAGGACAATAAACCGTCTCGCGAGAGCAATTTGACAACGGCTAAAACTCATGAATTGAAGTTCGAGTTGCTGGAGCATCCACCGTACTCACGTGACTTCCTTCTGCTCCCAGACATAAAGAAAATGCATGCGTGGAAAAACGATTTTTCATCAAATGATGAGGTCATAACAGCTGTGGGAGCGTATTGGAATAAGTATATTGATGTTCAGAGAGACTATATTGAACCCTACAGTGTATTTCAAGCGATAAGAATGTGTTATTCTTAACGAACCGCAAAACTTATTGTATCACCTACTACGTAAATCCAAATTTCAAACTTTATAATAAAATTAGTAAGCCCATGGTTTTTAATTAGAATTTTTAGAAAAGCTTACTAAATTTCTGATACAATAGAGTGCAATAGCAGTTGTTGAAAAATCCTCGAGGGTTCGAGAAAGTAAAAATTAAAATACTTTCGGACAGCCAATCGGTTCTCAAAGCCTTAAATAGCTTCACATTCAAATCAAAAGTCCTAATAGAGTGTAATAATGCACTCAACGAACTTGCCACTCATAATCAGGTCTCACTGATTTGGGTACCAGGACATGAGGGACACGAAGGAAACGAGAAGGCAGACTTTTATGCCAAAAAAGGGGCAGAAGGGCTATTTAGTGGGCCAACGCCATTTTTTGGCTTTAACAAAAAGAATATAAAACAGACAACCAAAAAATGGATCCAAACTAAAATCAGTGAACACTGGAACGGCACAAGCGGCCTTAATCACTCCAAAAAGTTCCCATGACAGTCGGTTCTACGTTACCGGAACGACCCGGGTTTATATCCGACCAAGAACTGTCACTCCACCACCATTCCCCATCCATGTATAGGGAATGTTTATGCTGCTATAACAACAAAAACTCCAAAAAGTTTTTGAACTTCAATGCCAACAGAGCAAATCTGATCTAACCCTAGATAAAACGGGCCTCAGATTACTCTGTGGAGCACTTACAGGTCACTTTGCCTGTAATAAACACTTTAACACAATAGGGTTATCTAGTACAAGCTCATGCAGGTTCTGCTGTGATGAAGAGGAGTCTATGGAACACTTAATCACCAACTGTGAGGCATTAGGCTACAGGAGTCACAGAACCTCGGACTTATACCTACTAGAGGAGGAAGACCTGCAATTGCTCCCTCCTAAGGAGCTGATTCGATTCCGCGGTATACTAAATAATTATAATTAAGTAATTAGGGGCGCACAATAGATCAATCTGGTTGCAGTTTATAAAGGCCTTAGCCTAAACCATATAACCATTGTCATTACCAATACCATGTACTTATGGGTATGTACTGCAAGTGTTGCGGCAAACGGTCAGAACTTTTATTTCACTTGGTATATTAAAAAAGTTATTAAATTCTTCTTTGCCTTACCTTCTCCTTGCTTTGAAATGCCTTAATAAATGAGACAATTTATTTATAGCTTAATTAGAGACAAACTCCATCAAGAATAGACAATAGACAATAGGCAAGGGACTACACTACTAACTGATATTTAATTGGAGCCCTAGCATTTGCATAAGAGAAAAATAATAATACGAGAAGGAGCAGAAAGGAAAAACAAAGCACAACAAATAAAAAGGCAAGATCGGAATAATTTATTTAAAGTGGAGTCATGAGAAATTATGGCAAAAATTTAGCACATGCCAAGAGTCAACAGATAGTAATCTCTTATAGGCAATGAGATGGAGAGAAATTAAGATAGCATTGGGTGACAGACACCCAGACAGACAGAAAAGCGGAGGAGAATTCATACATACAGTCAACCAATTGTTAGAGAACTTCTACAGCTAGGTCAGTTGCGAATGGAGCAAATCGTCAAGCGGGTGACAAATGTTAGTTTAACGATGCTTCGTCTGGCGAACGTCCAGCACACGCACGCAAGCATGCACGCATAGCAGACGGTTGCATTGTAGTTGACACTACCAGCTAGGGTATAAAAAATGTACGCAACGAAGGCGTCGAAAACACTTCAAACAATGGTCGGATAGGCCGGAGGGCAATGCAGTAGATGGACAACCACACTGGGAGACTGCCCGTTGAGCTGCATTGGAATGCTCGGAATTAATTTATAAAGTTTATCAACTACAGCACAAGCAGAGAAAAGAAAACGGTAATAAACTTACTCGCAAAAAAATGTATTGAATTAAGTAGAATGCAAGACAAAGGAAACTAAATAAAAGTGTCAGGCGTGAAAAAAGTATTTAGGTGGAATGCGTAGAGTAGAGTGTGAAAGACAGGCGTTAAGAATTTCAAGATTGTTTATTTGTTTATGTTGTTTCTACAAGTTGTGAGAAGAAAAAGGATGAAAGTAGACAATTTTGCGTAGGTAGGTACATTTAGTGTGAATTTAAAGGGTAAATTAGAGGTGCCTACCATAATGCCATACTTAACCGTGGTGTTAACCAAACCGCATTAACTGTCACCTATTATTGGTGCCACAGGCATAAGCTGCTGATACTAACATACATTGTCATTCATTTGTTCATTTCGAAAAGAAACTAAAAAAACGATAACAACATGAGCAATGTGACAAGGGAAGTAGTAATTTGCTCATGAATATATTGGCATTATCTACGAATCTCTACCAATCAGTTGTGTATGGTTACGGTGAAAAAACATTACGGCATTGTGAACTCTGCCAAAAAAGCAATAAAAAAATAAAAAAATTAAAAATAAAAATTTAAAATGCAAATAAAAAAATTAATTAAAAAATAAAAAAAAATAAAAAAAATAAAAACAAAATAAAATAAAATAAAAACATTATGGCAAAAAAGCAATACAAAAATTAAAAAAAAAAAAAAGGTTAAAAATGCAAATAAAAATATATATTAAAAAACGTAAAAAAAAAAAAATTAAAAAAATTCATAAAAAAATAAAAAATAAATAAAAATATAAAAATAAAATAAAAACAAAATAAAATAAAATAAAAACATTATGGCATGTCACCCCTATTCGATTACAGTATTGTCCATAGATTGGTTCGATCAGCAGATTTATGTGTTTATGGTTATGTCACCTCTAATTTAATCTTAAATCCAGTCAAGCAAAATAATTCTATAAGAGTTGGTAGTAAAAGAATGCTTACGAGCTTGTCGCGAATAAACGCATAGAACTTTTTCAAGAGCATGGAGCATTTTTGAAATGAGAATTATGGTTTAGGAGAAGACTCCATACATCGATTTCTTCCCATTGGGATTTTTAAAACTTCCACCGTTGCATTTAGCTCAAGGAGTGCTTGGTTGTATGTCTGGCTCATCATCCAACTAATGCATGAATGCACTTGTAATTAATCCCGCCGCCATCGTATAAAGTGATTTTCACTCACACGCCGAGGTATACGAGGTGTGGATATTAAGTAATTTACTGACATTGGCACAACAAATTTTGATTTCATTAACACCAACGGAATTATTATAAAACCACCACATATTGAAAAGTTTTCACTATTCGCTAAGTTATGTTAAATTGTCCTCGCTGGCTGAAAGCCATCACATATTGAAAAGTTTTCACTATTCGTTGGGTTAGGTTAGATTGTCCTCGCTGGCTCAAAGCTATCACATAGACCTATTGGTCCTTAGTGGTACCAGACGGAGCTATACCTTGAAGTTTCTCCATAGTAATAATAAGTCTGCGTCTTTTGCGGATCTTAAACTCTACAATTCTACTATCTTCCTTTCTTATTCCTAGAAAAATCCAATTAAAGCCAAAACCTGTTTCTGTTTAAAGTATCTTCAGTTACCTTTTGCAACCTGCAAAAATGGCAACTAACGAACCAGCCAAGCAAGCAAATATCTGTGTAAACATATCGTGAAAACCGGCAGTTTTCCACTCGCCAGCAGTTTGTGCAGCGGCAAAAGCACCAAAACTTTCTTCTACGTTCGCTATTAGAAATTTAAATTGCCCATAAGTTACAACGAATGCTCATCGGTAAACTTGCAGAAATATGTAATCATGTGTAGACGCACAGGTCATGAGGCAGGCAAATTTGTACCATACAAGCAACATCAACAACAAAAGCAAAAACAAGAACAACAGCAGTTGGCAACAAACGAGGGTGGAATACAGGAAAAAATGTGGAAAAATACTTGTTAAGAAATTTCAAAGAATTTCCTACGTAAATCGTAAAGGAGAGGCACACCAGTTCAAACATGCAGGCAAGCGATTGTAAGAGTTTGAAAATTAAATTTCCCTACGATAAACTGTAGGCAGATAGAGGCGCCAGAGGTATTGGCCGCAAAATTGCAAGCTGCAAAAAAGCAAGTTGTACGATCTAGCGCGCATAGTTTTTCCTAGCCACCTTACTACCGTACGCCTACTATTCTTTACCACGCGCAAATCAACTAGTGCACTTCTGTTGAACCCTGCAGCTCTTCCAAATAGGAATTGTGTCTACCTAAAATTAAATAAAAAAAAAAAACTTAAAAAAGAGAGGCAAGGATACAGGAAAACAGGCAGCGCTGAGAGATTAATCATGTTCAAAGGGAATTGAAACACAAAACTAGGCAAGCGTACGTTTTAATCAAATGGAAGGGGGGATGTGTGAGTATGTGTAGAGAAACATGAGAAATGTAGCGTGCAGCTGATGTTCGGAACAAATAAACGGAAAGGACAGATGCGGTTATAAGGAAAACTAGGCGAGCTATGATTGACATCAATTAGCAGCAATGTGAAAACTAGGGAAAAAGTTAAATACAAAAAAAAAATCGTTGCAATTCGAACAGCTCATGTCATTGGTGATGACATGTGAAAACTGCACTTCATACACATACACACAAGTACAAGTATGCACACGCACCTGTGTTCAAATAATAGCAGCGAGACATAGGTATTGCAAAGTTTTGAGTTTTTATTTACTTTACTTTTTTTATGAAAACATAGTAGGTACATACTGCAACAAATACATATACATTATATGAAGCTTCAAACACAGAATTAAAAAAAAAAAATCAAAAAATGTGCATAAACATTTCAAACTTTTCAATCAACATTTGTAGAAAAATTTCGGGTATGCAAAAAATCGAGTTGAATTTTGAAATCTTTATTTCGCTAGAGAACTTAAGCATTTTCTCCATATAAAACCATTTCGATCATTCATATAGGGCCGCAAATGTATAGCACCATCAACAAACAAAACAAAAAAAAAAAAAAAAAAAAAAAAAAATATAAAAAAAAAAAAGATTATTAACATAAACGCGAGTTCAACGCTAATTTAAACCGGTGCAGTATTAAGGCCATCATTTGAAATGGTGTTTATTGCGTGTTTCTTCAAAAGCGTGTTAAATAGAAACGAGAAAAGATTTTTTATATTTGTACCCAGTTTTTTATTTTTTGATTCATTGTTAAAAAATAAAAAAAAATTTTGGCCATAAGAGGTTCGTTCAAAAAATGGCCAGCCTTCAAAAAATGATCTTGACATGGACAATAGACGCAGATATAGCCGGTTCTACTGACCCGATTTTGATGAAATAAAATTTAAATGACGTAAAATTGATGTCATTATCGGTCATTCGAAAAACAAATGTTTAGTATTTTTTTCGGGTTTTTAAAGTCTAAAAAGAGGGTCAAAAAACTGTCTTTCAACTTTGAACGTCCGCTATTTTTTAATTTTTATTTTTTAAAGATAGTAGTCCACACGATAACGACATGCATACTGCACAAGAAGGCTGACAACTTTTTGAACGAACTTCTAAGGCCAAACAAAATTTTTTATTTTTTAAGAATGGGTCAAAAAATAAAATACTGGAAACAAAAATAAAAAATCTTTCACCATTTCCGGTTTACACGCGTTTAAGGAAAAACCCAAAAAATCCCATTTCAAATGAGGCGAAGGCCTTAAATTGGATGAACTTAAATCGATGCAATATTAAATTGGTTGGACTACAAAACTGCATACCCTAAAAATTCTGACTAAAAAGTTTGATATTTTGATGATACTAATTTGTTAATTTTTTTTATTAACTTTTTGCTAGGTTAGGTTAGGTTAGCCAGGTTGCTTGTATAAGACAAGACACTCTGAGGCCCTAAGACCTATTGTGATGCCTGTATTTAATTGGCATCATTTAACTAAGCTGTCTCTCCAGTGAGACATTTTGCAAATTTTCCGGGTCTTCTAAGATATAATCGCCAAGATATTT
Organism: Anastrepha fraterculus; assembly: GCA_037575425.1. Taxonomy (NCBI): domain Eukaryota; kingdom Metazoa; phylum Arthropoda; class Insecta; order Diptera; family Tephritidae; genus Anastrepha; species Anastrepha fraterculus. The sequence continues at coordinate 10,534 of JAYXIM010023339.1, read as the reverse complement.
GGCACAGCTTCTTTGAAGTGGATTGAATTCACAGAAGATATGTATTTCTCAATTTCAATTTCTTCTGTATCTCCACAACTCCGCAGAAGTCATTGTGAGGTACCCTTTTTATTCTGGCTAGAGTGCCAATAGTTCAGTAACCCGTTATAACACCTGTGAAAACGCTGGTAGCTGATCTGTTGAATTCAAGTAGATATTTTGTTCTTTTAAGATTCAGTTTTGGCCAGAGCACTTTGGAGAGCTTGCACTTAGTAGTTAGAGATAACCTTCTTTCGGTTTCCGTGACTACGCTCAAATCAATCGCAGTGTACAGTTCGGTTAGAGCGATGCTTATGTACTCTACCACGCGCCGGAGGTCAAAGTCAGAGCCTTTCATTGCTCTTTTATTTCCCTCCATCCCAGAGGCCGGGTACCGAACAAAGTGTGGTGTTGTGTTGTTGCATAAGCAAGAGTGATCTCTTGCATTCTTTAGCACATCTTTAATTGATGCGCGTTGAGGCCAGTGCCTTGATCGCTGTTTGACTATCAACAAAAATGGTAAGGTTTGTTGGAGGTAAGTCCATTAGTCTTATCGTTTTTGGGTCTGTGAGTAAAAAGGAGTAATTTAAAGATAATTAATTTTTCAATATATTTTTATAAAAGAAACTCAAACTAACGGTGTTATTATTGTGCACACGAGTGTATGTATCAGTGAGTATAAGTGACATGACTGCGGGCGCGCATACGGTTGGTAAAGTAAACTGCAACCGCAACCGCAAGTGTCAATTACAGCTTAAAAAAAAGTTATTATACATATAAATGTATATCACCACATCACCCTCAGGTGCGATGTTTCCAATGTTGTTGCTGCGAATTTATTGGTTATCTCCCATAATGTTTGAGAGTGTGGAAGCTACGACAAGGAAGCCAGCAGGCAAACGTTTGTGGAAGGCTGTGGTGGTACGTATAATCCTCATCACATTCTACTCTCAGCTTAACCAAACATGCATTTCAACTTTAAAGAAATTCTGCACATTCGAACTATCGCCTGCCCCATGCCTGAGCATAATTTAGTGGAAATTACGAGGCCTGCAAATTTATTACATTGCAAGGATGAGAAAAGCGCAAATCTAAACGCAACAGTAAGGAAGGAAAAGCCTGTTGCAGCAGCTTGCAAAAATCTATTGCTCTTACCTCCTTTCATCCCACACATGCATATGTCCTCAGCACCGCACAACAACAGCAGCAGCAGGAAGCCGCAGTGCTAACCTAAATCGAGTGAAATCTAACAGAGCGACAGGCATGACACAGCGCCATACCGGAATTGGCGTCAGCGCTTTTCCATATTTAACTCTTTTTTCATTGCTTTAACACATTCTCTTCATACTGGTTGCAGTGTCGATTCGCACTTGAATGGAAACTTCACACTTTGATGGCATGCAACAATGTTTGCCGTCGTCGACGCCACAGCCGCCGCAAACGGATGTGTGGCTTATGTGGCTTGATGCAAAATTTTTCGAAAACTGTCTAACGCATTGCTTTTGGACCTTATACCACCAATAACACTTTCTAGGTTGTACAAGTAAGTGTGAAGAGTGTAGTAGTATTGACCGGACGGTTGGCTTTTATTTTCTATCGCCCCAGCCAGCCACTTGTGTTGAAGAACATCAAGTATAATAGGTTGTCGATGCGGTGCGGCGGTACGTGGCTCCCGGCCGCCGGCAATTGAATTTTATGAATGTGTCAGCTTTTGTAGATTTTCTGACAAAACTTTGGGACAAACCTCAGAAAAATGCATAACCCAGAAAGGAAAAGAAAATGTATAACAATGTGGAAAACATATAAACTCCAACAATGTGGTTATACAAGTATAAAGGGTGGGCCAACAAATGTACATTGGCATTAAGGCAGAAAGTTAACCATTTGTGGTTGATGCCGCCACAATGGCGAGATTCGCAAGTCGTCAAAACAGTCGATGCCGGCAATCTGTCATTAAGAAGAAAGGAAAGATTTCCGGGATCAGTGGAACTGATAATAAATCAGTTTCAACGAATTCTGTGTTTTCTAATATCCATGTATTTGCTTTAAATCACTAAGGGCCAAATAACTCCGAAAAAATAGATTTACTGCGACTAATTGGCACACCCATCAGAAAATTTTGCCGAACGCAAAGGGTTAAGTTACCATCTGCGGCTTACGAAATTGGGAGAACTAAAAATTTATTTTATTTATCGATATGAAATTCTCTCATTGTTCTAAAAAAAAAATCTAGAATAAGAAAAAAAAATCATTTTTTAATGAAAACAAATTAAATACAAATCACAATAGAACAAATATGAATATTTAGTCGCATGAGAATAAAACAAAAACTAGAATTCGGTTCAGAAGCCCTAAACCCGCCCTTCGTTGCACGTGCGGCCCACGGTATGAAGCTGCTGCAAGAACAGCCGTGGAAGTCAGTGCAAATAGTGTTCCATAATTAATCGAAGTATTGCAGATTCAAATTCCGATGTAGAGTTCTATATAACGGTGCTCTATCCGAGCCCATCGAGCCAGTAGCAGGAGTTAAGCAAGGCTGCATATGATCGCCACTGTTATTGATGGAATCCCATTAATATGGAACACCTGGACCAACTGACAAAACGCACAAAAGTAAGAATTTTTAGTTCGAGTATAAAATCAGTTCTTCTCTACGGCTGTGTGGCTTGGCGTGTACCAGCATCTACCACACAATGCTTACTATCATTTGTTAGCCGCTATCTCAGAACAATCCTGTGCTCATGGTGGCCTCACAACAGGATTTCAAACGAATATCTCCTCGCAAGAAGCGGACTCAAGCCCATTGCTATTAAAATACGGGAATGTAAATGAAGATGGATTGTGCACACCATCCGCAAACCAGCTAATGAAATAAGCAGAACAGCTTTAGACTAGAACCCTGAAGAACATCTCTGCAGACAACATCCTGAAGGATCATGTCCATGTAGGGGTTTTGACGAGTGTTTAGGCAACGACGAAAACCTAACGTAGTCCTAGATTAAGGCAAAAGCGAATAATCAACAACATTCGGCGCGATGCACCTCTAATCAGCGCGACAGCAACAAATAATAATAACAATAATTGCATAAACATTGAAAACATCATTCGTTTCTTACTTAAAGCTGTGTCAAGTTTCAAATGTTAGCTGGCCCACCCTATATGTAGTACAGTGTTTGCCACTAATATATGGTATGGAATTTCTATAAATTCAAGCATTTACTAAAATGTTCAAAAAATATATTCGTATACATCCATACTAATAAATTATAAATTATTAAATTAGTCCCCATTTCGAAACAAAAACAACAAGAAAAAATTAATTAGTACTGGTAATTAATATTCAGCAATTAATATTCATTATTTTATACCAACATTTCGCATACGTTGGGGTAACCATTTTATTTTAGTACAGGGTGCGCCATCTTTTATGTCGGTGTGAAAACATTGAAGAACTTTGAAAAAAAAATAACCGATTTGTATAGGTGAGGTAATTTTATTTGGTTTGGTTATTTACAATTTATTAAAACTATTTTTTGAATACAATATCAATCAAGTGGCCCCTTTTATTAACAATCACAAACTGCGATCTTTTTTCTGCGTTTGTCATCACCTTGTCAAGCATTTCTGGTTTTATAGCATCAATTTCGACACAACTGTTTTCCTTAAGCTGGTCAATAATCTGCGGCTTGTTGGCATAAACCTTACTTCTCAGATAACCCCACAAAAAGAAGTGCGCGAGGTTAAGTCAGGTGATTCGGGAATTTTCGTTGCAGAAATTCAATTGTTGCATTCGCAGTGTGGCATGGCGCACCGTCTTGTTGAAATCAGTAACCATCTAAACCTTTCTCACCCATTTGCGGGCAGACATAATGAGCCAACATCCATCGATATCGGTTTCCATCGACCGTTTCGTTTTCTCGGTAAAAATATGGCCAATGATGGGTTTGGCGCATATGCCGGCCCGAACAGTTACTTTCCGATCATGCAATAGCTTTTCATGGATCTCGTGTGGATTCTCAGTTTCCCAAATGCGGCAATTTTGTTTATTCACGCTGCCAGAGAGGTTAAAATGTGCCTCGGCAGTCATTAAAATTTGCTTCCAAAAATTGGTTTCAGTGTCAACCATTCGAGAGACTGTTTGGCCGTATTCCAAGCGACGTGAATGGTCTGTCGGCAATATTTTTTGTGTCAATTGCACTTTATACGGAAACAAATTTAAATCATCCTTTAAAATGCGTCGCATTGTGGTTTCACTGACGCCAAAATGCTGAGCGCGGCGACGAAACGACTTTGTTGGCTCCTGGGCAACGCTCTCCCTCACTGCTTCAACAAGTTCATTGGAAAGTCTTGGTCATTGATGAACGGCTTGGCATGTTAACGATCTCCTACTGTCCCATATTGTCAGACAGTGCCTGTTTGCCGCGATACTTTTTGCGATATGCGCGTTGAGTTAGAACAATAGAACGACTATTTTCGAGCTCAGAGGAATTTTTGAGAAAAGTTTTATTTGGAGAAAACGTTACAATTTCGTAAATGTATGTTACTGAAAATGGAGGCTCAATATAAAGGTTGTCAAAATATTGCATTTTCAATTGCTCATAAAATTGGTTATAATAATGCGATTTAAGTCAAATATGCGCCGTTTTGTTCGATGACGAGTTCCCCACGAGATGCCAACTTCATAATGCCCCTCTTATAGAAGCTCGCTTCCCTATTGTCAAAAAACTCGGAGAACCAATTTTCACAGGACTCTCTTGTGAACAACTTCCGACTACCAAGCTCGTTCGCCATGGACAGAAATAGGAGGTAATCACTTGGTGCGAGATCCGGACTATACGGTGGATGCAAAAGAAAATCCCATCCGAGCTCCCGGAGCTTCTGGCGCGTCACCAAAGATGTGTGTGGCCTGGCGTTGTCCTGATGGAAGACAATTCGGCCTCTGTTGATCAAAGATGGCCTCTTCTGCATGAGTGCTGCATTCAAGCGGTCCAGTTGTTGGCAGTACAGGTCCGAATTGAGCGTTTGGCCATAGGGGAGCAGCTCATAGTGGATGATTCCCTGCCAATCCCACCAAACACACAGAAGAACCTTCCTGGCCGTCAATCCAGGCTTGGCCACCGTCTGGGCAGCTTCACCGCTTTTCGACCACGACCGTTTGCGCTTCACGTTGTCGTAAGTGATCGACTTTTCATCGCCAGTCACCATCCGCTTCAAAAACGGGTCGATTTTGTTGCGATTCAGAAGCGATTCGCATGCATCCATACGGGCAAAAATGTTTTTTTGCGTCAAGTCGTGTGGCACCCATACTTCTTTTTGAATCCAAGCTTCTTCAAATGGTTTATAACGGTTTGATGACTCATGCCCAGCTCTTGGCCGATGCTACGGCTGCTACTATGCCGGTCTATTTCGATCAATTCAGCGATTTTATCGCAATTTTCGACGACAGGCCTTCCGGACCGTGGCGCATCTTCGATCACCTCTGCACCAGAACGAAAACGTTGAAACCATCGTTGTGCGGTGGAAATGGAAACTGTATCGGGTCCATAAACTGCACAAATTTTATTGGCAGCATGAGATGCATTTTTGTCTTTATCGTAGTAGTACTGTAAAATATGCCGTATTTTCTCTTTATTTTGCTCCATGTTTGGGATTCTATAACTCACGAACGACTAAAAGCAAACAACAATTAATCAAACACGTGTTAGCACGTGAAAAGAGCTTTCCAAAAAGCTCTAGCGTGAACCGATGCGACGAATACAACTAGAACTACGCGCTTTCAAAGACAAGCTTGCGGAAATACCGCAAGACTTTTTTGACAACCTACCACATATACCACAATTTTTTCATGACATTCATATCAGGCATTGTGACGGACGTTGAAGTAGTTTTGGACAATTATAAATGCGCCATTTCTGAACTAATTCTTCTGCACTTGATTTTACATTTTATCTTAATATATACAGGTAGGACTCGTTTATCCAAATATTTATAAATACTAATGTTCCTTTTGACTCTAGACTCACTTTTGATCAAGTGAGTTCTTCCCTCAGTTTTATAGACCTCATCAAGTTGATAATTTCAGAAAATTTTTTATAATATTTCTCGCCTTTGTTGTAATGGAAAATGAAACATTGTCTTTGTTCCAAAAACTAGCTTTCCCTTCTTGCGCAGTATTATTTTCTGTGGAAAAACTACTTTTAGTAGCACTAAATGCTAAAAATTGTATTTATTTTTAAAATATTAATGTCAGTCATATCAAAAGCAAATTTGTATCGCATATGTAAATTAGGTTTGACTATTTTTAATTCACTTTAGTTCAATTTAATGTACTCTTTTGAAAAAATATGTAAAATTAAAAAAGTACAATATAAAAATAAATTCCGAATATTAATGGCTCTCAGTGTCATAAGTGCACATATACATACATACATACATACAAACAACGATGGCCGTAAATATTGCGCAACAAAGTAGAGAAAAAGTCGAATATATAAATTGTATAGAGAAAAAGTTGAGAATTTGTTGCACGCAGATAACGTCCGTTGCCCGAAAAACTACACATCCAAAAAGTTTTATATTGTCCACTTTGCCTGACAGCCAGACACGCGAAGGCGGCGGAGGCGACGTTAACTTTTACGGCACCGAAAAGTTGACCGTAAGCCACCGCTTACTATAGTTGCAGTTGCCTTAGCTTCTTATTATTTGCTTGAAGTGCTGCAGACTTGCAACTTTTTAAAACGATAAAAGCAGGATTTCACTCTGGGTAGAAAGAATATAAAGGACAACACCAATGCAATGTGAAATGTTGCGGCGAATTCGCTCAAGTTAACACAGAATTTTGGAAAGCATGATACGATAATATAATAAAAATGCAATAGAAGTAGAGGCAACTATTAAAAGCGGATAATGTTTTTTGTAACTTATTTACATAAAGTGTACAAGTATATTGAAAACAATTTTCTCAATACCCACAAACGAAATTAACCCTTGCAAAACCCCTTTTCGGTTTGACTTATTTCTGGCGTTTAAGTTGAGTTTTCAGCCTTGATATATTGAGAGACTTATAGTAGAATTTTATAACAAATATTTTTCTGATGCATTTTAACCCATTGGCCCATTCTAGCAAAAGAGACAAAAAATGTCTATATACTGAGAGTTAGACGGTTAAAATGTTTCACAGATAAGTTCTCCGTTGTTTTTTTTTTTATAGAGAACTGCTCAACACATAAAAAATAAATAAATACCTATAAATACTTGGCGCATATACTTTTGTTAGGTGTTAGGTCGAGCTACTCCGCCTATTTGTGGGGTGCGTTTTGAAGTTGTTCCACAAATGGAGGATCCTAAAGTTATAAGCCGACTCCGAACGGCAAATCGTTTTTTTTTTTCGAGGAGCTTTTCCATGACAGAAGTTCACTCGGATTTGTGCCATTGCACAGTGGCAGATTTGAAGAAAATAGCGGCATAAACTCAAAAAAAAAATTTTAGCATTGCTATTAAATTAATATTATTTTCACTAAATAAGTGTTTTATCTATTTGAAAATAAAAAAATTTTAATTATTCATGCAGCCCCGGCCTTCTGGCAGGCCTGCAAAAGCAGCTGTTTGTGGCACGTGGCTTTTGTGTTGATTTTGCTCAAAAGCTTGTTTAACTTTTAATGCTCCATAATTCGCTTAATAAAATAGCTAGAGGTATTGCTAAATATGGAAAACATAGTTCAAGGTATGTTGGTCATTAGGTTAATGTCAAAGAATTTGTACTTGTGTGTTTTGTCTTTTGTTTCGTTTGTTATTGTTGGTATTGTTTGTAGAAGAAACCTAACCTCAACGTTCTGTGATTTGTGGACTAAATGTTACCTGCTTCTCGTTGCTACTTGCAAGTAAGAATGCAATTATTTTCCGTTAAATGTTCTTAAGATGACGCCAATAATTTTGCTTGCGCTTTTTTGCGCTTTTTTAAAATATTTGCTGATATTGCAGACAAGGTAGAGTTCAGTCACAAGGAGTTGCTTCAAATTTGGATTGATAATGGGCGCACAAGTAAAGCGCTTTCTGAGTGGGTGTTTGAAAAGATTAATGAAAATCTTAAAGCAGCTAATAAACTTGAAATAAACAAAAAAATTTCGAACTTTGTCGCTTATATATGCAAGTACATGCCAAAATGACAAAGAAAAATAGAAAAATTCAAAGAGTAACACCAACAGTTCCTTGATTCAAAAATGACAATACATATTGAAAGAGCTGCTGTGAAAGAGTGTTCCGTTGGTCGTCCACGGCTGACTTACGATGAAGGCAGTAGTCGTTTAAAACGAAAGATAGCTTCAGATGTCGCGACTAGTCAAGGGCACAATACAGCAATGCTTTTTCATGCAGCTACCATATGCGCCAAAAAATCAAAATGTAATGAATGTACTGACTGTATTGATTGTTCTTTAAAAGAAAATATTATCTATGTCAAGAGGAAAAGCGATTGCAATCAAAAACCAGTTCAGATGACTGCAGATGAAGCATTAGCATTTTTACTTGAAAATTCTTTCTCCAAAAAGCAGTATAACGCCATTCGAGCCATAAACCAGAAGCATGGTTGCTACGACAACGTTTTTAAAGCTAAATCTGAATGTAGACCCGTCGGAATACAAGCAACAGAAACTTCAGCACAAGTTTCGTTACAAAATATGCTGAACCATACTGCAAAAAGAATAATTATTTTTCAAAAAGAAGTTTTTGCTCAATTTGAAAGCATAACCGATGTGAAGTTAATCGTCACCTATGGCTTTGATGGATCGACTGGACACAGTTTATACAAGCAACAATTTGAAGAAAAGGTGCAGGACACGCTTGACCAATCTCTATTTGTCACATCAATAATCCCTATAAAGTTATTAGATTCTTTGGGGAGAGTTCTATGGATGAATTCTAAAACTCAATCAGTGCGATTTTGTAGACCACTGAAAATCGAATTCATTAAGGAGAGCAAAGAACATATTTTAGCAGAAAACAATAGATTGAAGGACGAAATTGAAAACTTGAAGCCGTACTTATTCAATAATTGGTCTGGGAGAACTGTCTCTGTTTCGTTTGATCTAAATATGACACTTATCGATGGAAAAGTTTTAAATGCTTTAACAGGAACGAACTCGACCCAATCATGTCCAATATGTGGTGCTACTCCTAAAACCATTTTGATGACCACGGATACAAATGCTGAAGTATTTAAGCCAAAGCCTTTTGCTCTGCAATATGGTGTAAGCCCATTACACGCATGGACACTTTTGATTGCAATCTCCTGTGAATATGAAATATGTCCACAAAAGTTCCAGAATTTCTGTACGAAAGCTTCAGACTTATACATGGCAAAATATCCTTGGTATCCAATGTCGCCGACGGTTCACAAAATATTGGTTAATGGATCCCAAATTATTGCTGCTTCTTCAGTTCCAGTTGGATGCTTAGGAGAAAATGCTTCGGAGAGCCGAAACAGGTTTTACAAACGGGATAGACTGTCGCATTCTCGAAAAAACAGTCGCATTAATAATTTAGTAGATGTGTTTCACCGAGCAATTGATTCATCAGATCCCCTACTTTCAAGTAAATATTTTTTGGATAAATACAACAACCACAATTATAAAAAATTTCCGTCAAAAGTACTCGAACTTCTCGCTAAGCCCAATGTGAAAACTGACGACGAAAATCTCGCCTTAGTAGATATCGAATATGAATCAGATTCAGATTCGGATTATAAACCCTTAGATGCATATTCATATGAGCTCGAAGCAGAAGAATATTAAATAAAAGCGATATTTTAAGTAAAAAATAAAATTTTTTTTATATGAGTTATATGGGCGGTATGAGTGGGCGTGGCCTGATACGTTTGAAACTTTTTCCAATTTTTCTATATACAAATACAATCACGTGTACCAAATTTCAAGTCCTTACGGACAGTATTTTAATTTATGCCGCTATTTTCTTCAAATCTGCCACTGTGCATTGTCTGCCGAGGAGCGAGCACTATTTGAAAAAACGTTTAAAACTAACATTTTGTTGTTTCATGCACTTGGATTTGAACCTACGCACTCCCGCATGTTAGCCACGCAGCACTTATCCAGCTTCGGCGGCCGTCTCAACACATTATATCAGGGGTGAGCAGCCTTTTTGATCAACAAGTCAGTTTAAATTTTAAAATTCATTGAAGGGGGCGCATACATTTTTTTTCCTGATTCACTCCTCCCGCGAGTATAGGACCTCGACAAAACATAGTCTTGCGTTGGTTTCGTTAATCTGTTTTGATTTCTGACAGTCCTAAGTAGTGGGAATGCCTACTTGTCGTTGCTTAGGAACAACGCCTTCTTACCGCTTGGAGCGCCATCTGTGTCTCACATTTTTTTGGCAGAAGGGCTGCACAGATGGTTGTGGTCTTCGCTAAATTTCGTGTGTCTGCGCTATAACCGCGACTGCCCGCTTCCTCTTGCTGGCGCCACTGATGCAATATGTAACTGTGTGTTTTTCTTTATTTGCT
>JAYXIM010023337.1:0-83874 GCA_037575425.1 Anastrepha fraterculus | reverse complement strand
AAGGACATTTTTGTAGTGCTTCCCATGTTTGCCTCTTTTCGAATTTTCCATTTGTAAATAGAAGAATCAAGTTTCATAAACGTCAAATAAATATTGCTAATAAAACAAACAACAACTTATGCATAAGTACGCTTAACGCCTACATCTTATACTACCGCCAACGTGTGCCGGCACGCTTCACGCTAGCTTTAGAAAAAGCTCCGAAAACCAACATATCAGGCGTAGACGAAAAGACCTCACACTCAAAGATAAGCGCACATACATAGAAATCTACATCTGTTTTATGTATGATAAACAATATCATATATAAACAGACTTAAAGGGGCTTTTGATTGGTTGTTGCTGCTTCGTGAACGAGTACGACTTAAGCGCCCGTGAGTATAAATATGAGATAGTTTTTCTTTCTAATCGCAGACGATAACATCTTTTCCACTCTTGTGAGTTAAGTCCAAATTGTCTATATTTAAGACGCAGAAGAGGATCCGGAGGACGAAAAGTGTATCTAATCTAATTAAAATTTCAAGTGATTAAGAAAATCCTAATTGGGTAAGAAAAAAAGGTTTTTAACATATTTCTTTTCCCTCGAACTCTAATTTCCAATTTTATATTTTATTGTCCTTTTAGGACATTAATACGCATAATTTTAACTTTGCATTTGATATGTTTTATTATATTTATTATATTTTTTTTTCATATATTACTCATTTTTATATATTATTACATTAAAACATTGAATCACAATTCACCCACGCTGTCCTTTATCAGATCAATTAATGAACGAAATTCAGCTACTTCGAAGCGGAAGAGCTGAAATCTCTACAGCTAAACTCCGCTTATAAAGCTAAAATATATCTTCCGGTGAAAGTTAAAGTTTCCGGTTTCACTTAAGGTACATATGTCACTTACCCTTGGAATGTCCTCATTACAATTTTCCTTCGTTTAAAAATCAACTTTTCAAACAAAATGTTTATATCATTTAAATATATTTTAACATATAACAAATAAGTTTACATTTCAATAGACTTAGAAGCCTAATGATAATAATAACGAATAGAAAAGAGTAAAGGTTAAATTAAAAGTTTCGATTCATAGATTTAGAAGAGATTACGTTGGTTTTATTTGATCTTTTAAACTGATTTCGTGTATTTATGTTCCATCCATCCTGCTCAGTTTGGATAAGTCTAACTTTTTTGTATGGATTACACATTTCATCTAATTGCTTTCTCGAAGCTTCTGCGCTTACAAAATTTATATCAATATATTTTTTCTTGTCTGTTTTTATTTGCGTTATCGATTCTTCGCTCTGTAACAATTTGAGGATCATATTTCGGTGACTCTTTGTTGAAAAAAGTGTTATACAGAATTCCATTGGTGGTAGAGTGGAACTATAGCATGATTATATGGATAAGAGTCAAGGATGATAGATTACCAGGCTTACTATTTAGCTGTTGTCAAAAAGAAAATTGTAAGGGGGAATTTGGCTGTCACGTAACTTGAGGATTCGGAAGCCGAATTCTGCACGATCATTTCACATGTAGTCGCACACTCGTCCAATCAGTCGTTGTTCCGTAGCAACTAAGCGACATGAGCGAAGACTGTGTTAATCTTTTTCGTATATCACTAACACAATATTATCAGCAGCCTAAATTTGCACTATGATTTCACACATATTTACACACTCGTTTAAACAGTCGATGTTCAGACATCAACGAAGTGCCATTGGTTGATTTCTTTCGTATATCACCAACACCATCTCAGTTTTTATGTAAACCCACTCCAAGTGACGTCAGCCCATCAACTGATTCTGTCAAATTCGCTCAGAAACGAATAACGGTCTGCTAAAGAGCTCACTTTTAAAATATTTTCACCATGGATAAGAGTGCTTGTGGAATTTCTGAATAATTAAGCTCTTTATCACCTGAAGTATTAAATATTCCAAGTTTTTTGTTAAGAGTTTTAAACAAACGGTCAATGTCACCAAAAACTGTTTTACCAGATGTTACTTCCACTGCTATGTTCAATGAATTACACCTTTGCTTTATATTTATATTATTTATGGCCTGAATTTGGTATATTCTTAAAGTTTTGGGAGGACCCATTCAATTTAAAACTTAAAGTAAGGATTTTTTTCGTTTCCAACCAGTTTAGTACTTTAACGTTTTCAACCATCGCAAACTTAGAGAATAAACCCATACAAGTTAAATAATTTTCATTATTCCATTTCCCAAAATCAACAAAAATTTTTTCTCGATTTTCGCAAATTGGCGGTGTGATTTTGAATGGTAACCTGTTTGGTACGTGATCATTTCTACAAGGGTTACACAGTTCACATTCCTTTATTATTTTAGTAATTTCCCTAAGATAATTAGGGTAGTAGTATTTTATTTTAAAACATTTTGCAAACTTTTTATTCCTTCCAAGTACTTAACATTTAAAATTCAAAAAATCTGTAATATTTTACAATTCTTTAGCAGACCGATAAAACTTGTTACAACTGGTTGCTGTTAGTGTTTCATGAACATCTTGAAATTGAAAAAAAGTCCTTATCGTTGGGCATAAATATTGTTGCATTATTTTTTAGTATATAGGTTTTAATAATGTGTTTAATATAATTGGTGGTTAGTTCTTTGTACGGTTAGGTTATTGGAAAATTTGTTTAATATTGTAGAAGAATTTGCACCACCTCTAATTAATTTAAATTTATTTTTAAATGCATTCAATCAATGGTCGTTCTGTGATCTTAATGAAGCTTACAGAATCTTCATCGGCCGGATGAATGGTATCTATGATAAACTCAGATTTTCCATTAAAATGACACTATCTTATATTAATAAGAGATAGAGCGTCTGCCAGATGATTTTGCTTACCCGATATATGTATACTTTACGTCGAAATCATACTCGTTGAGTCGAATCTTCCATCTGTGCAAATTTTCTACCAAAAAGATAAGACTTAAAATACTTAGTGGCCATACCATGGCCAAAAGCTCTTTCTCAGTGGTTGAATAGTACAACTCATGTTCGTTGAGTGTACTGTAAATAACTTTTCTTCTTTCGAGAATTTGATCCATATTTAGAATAGGATACCGGTCATCGATAGTATCAGTGTTAAGTTTTCGAAAGTCAACAACGACTCTCCTATTCCCTTTCCTGAAACATCAGACTTCTTTTGTACCACCCAAATTGGCACGGAATATGGAGAATAGCTGTGGGAGTTGATTTGTTTTTCAATCATTTCTTTTATTTATTTTACATACAGTTTACATACTATGCTTTATTTTATGAGTGAAGATAAGTTTACCCCTTTCTAGAGGATGATTAAATAAGACTGCAAAATTTCTTTCGTAAAAAAGGGCAACAAAGGCAATTTGATGAAATGATTTTTTTAATTATTCGTGATTTCTAGTCTATATCATTTATTTATCCAACGACTCCTGTTTCATCCGCTGCGTACCAGCGTCCTCTTGCAACCACATATTGTCCAAATCCATGTCCTCTATCCCAGGTCATAAAAAGATTGTTATCATGTCATCATAAGGTTCATTGTTCACCGAATTGTGAGTGCGTAGTTTTCTTAACGATACATGGATTTGCAGCAGTTTTGCTTCTTAACGTATCCATTTAGGTGAAAATATGCCTCACCACTCAATGCACAAAGCATAAAACGTTCGGATCAGTTTTAGGCGTTGTTCAACTGAGTATCGCTTCATGATGCAGTTTTTCACTCTTACATTTCATGGCTGACCTATATTCGCTGCAAAATTTCATTACTGTTGGATCCCAAACATGGATGCAATAAATAGCATCTCGTAGTGAGTATGAATAGAAAATTCTCTACGCACAACGCACGTGCATGGTAACTTATACAAGTATTGTGGACGCTAAATATATGTATTAAGGTAGACAAACCTGACACTTAAAACCATAAACTAGTAAAGTTGTAATTTTTGTTGCGAATAAAGGTTCATACTCTGCTTAACTGTCTCCATTTACTTGATTTACCAAATACTACTAGTTACTATGACCCTTCTTATGACACAACACTAAAGCACAACATATTGCAAACAGCAGGATCTAGTCACTATAAAGCTGAATAGGAGTAGTTAACTTCGAATATAACACGTAGCTAACATAACCTAATATAACACGTGGTCGCATTTAAATTTCAAGTTTTGTCGAATATGCTTTGCCTTAGAAGCAGTTATAATGGAACAAATTAAACAAAAAAAAAACAATTTGTTCTATTTTCTTTTTTATCAGAAAAATTTTCAATTTTCATTCCTCAGCTACTCGCATCATGTGGACGGGAACACCATTTATGCTGCTATTATTGGTTTTAACGCCACAGGCCATAATCAGTATAGAGCAACGCGATCTAGAAACCGTATTTGAGTGGAAAAAGCTTGACTATGGATTTCCTACTGAAGAAGATCGTCAAGAGGCGTTGACTAATGGTAAATTTGTGCCAAATAATGGTTTTCCAATCGGTATGGCACCGCATCGTCAATGTAAGTAATTTTGAAAAACTTTGATTAGTAATAAAAGAAACACTAGACCTATCCGCTCCGCTTACAGCACAAAATGATACACGAGTGTTCGTCACGATCCCCAGATTCCAAACAGGCATTCCATACACACTGGCGACTGTGAATGATACAGAAGATGGCCCTGTTCTGTATCCATATCCAAGTTATGAATGGCATACTGCTCAGGGAAGTAATTGTGATAACATTACTTCGGTATTTCGTGTGGCGGTAAGTTAAAGTAATGAACAGAAATCTCTTAAAGATTTATTAATATTTCCTTTTTTGTACTCTCAGTTGACAGAGTGTAATCAGATGGTGGTTCTTGATACGGGCATGGTTGGCTTCACTCAAAATTGTCCGCCACAACTACTGATATTCGATTTAAATACAGATACATTAGTTCGTCGATATCGCTTCGACACAGACGTGTACACGCCAACCGCTTCGCAACTCATCACACCACTGGCTGTGGTGCAGGATCCTCCTCCAAACGGCACCTGCCAAAACTTTCAAGTGTACATTGTACGTAAGAATTGCAAGCTCACCTACAGTGGGACCAGTTTTTCTTTTAACTAACCTCCTTTTATTATTATTATTATTATTATTACAATTATTGGTTTATTTTTATTAGTATTATTATACTCTATTTTACTTTATTATTCTTTATTCTATTACAATTTTTTACTTAAATGTTTTTCCATATACAGATTAGACAACGTGATTTATAAGGTTTTAATATGGTATACGCAAATTCTTCTGAATATGTTTAAATTATGCTGATTCTTAATATTCTCTGGAAGGGTGTTAAATAGCTAGAATCTCTTATAAAAGAGCAAGTTTTGTGCCGCTGTGGTACTCTTGAAATTTGTTCTGAAATCATTGGAGTTTTTAAGGTGGTACTTTTGTGCACCCTTTATCCGTTAGATAAGATGCCACATCATTAAAGTATTTTATAGCAGTTTTTGTGTTATATTCAACCATTTCAGCATTTCATGCATTATTTTGACTGGTGTGTAGATGTTACATTTTAATACGCATCTCATTCCTTTATTTTGCAATTTTTGTAATATATTTGGTTGTGTTAATCTACAACAAGCATACAGGATGAAGAGTATTCAAAAGAGTATAAAAAATATTAATAATAACATTATAAATACTTATGGCAGTTATTGTCGATCTTACTTCGTATCCTATTAAGAAAGCCAATTTTGCTTCCAATTTTTTTGCTCATTAAATGCCATATTTTTGTCTATAATGACAACTAAATACTTCATACGGTCCAGCTTCTCAATAACAACTTCATATATTTTTAATTCAAGTTGACTGTTCATATTTCTTTCCATAGTTTTTGTTTTCGAATCGATTCATTTTAGTTTATTACCTTTGAACCAAGGATTTACTTGTTGAATATCTTACATAAGTTTGCTTTCGCATTCAGTTTCAGTTTTTGCCTTTGCAAATATTAGAGTGTCGTCTGCGTGCATTACTATTTTGCAATGCTTTAAAACATTTTCAATATCATTCATGTAAATAATAAACAGTAGAGCACCTGGGATGAACCTTTGTGGGACTCAAATTTCTACTTTTCGAAATCCATAGGCGCATCCATTTATTTTGGTTCTTTGAGTCCGATAGGAATTGATTTGAATCTTTATTTGTTTCTATAGGCGTTATCATTGAATCTTTCAACGATTTAGAGAATTCTCCTTTAGATAGTGAAGTATTAATGATCCTCAGTAATGTAAGACTTAGTATAACACATTGACCTATATTATCAACATGAAATTTATTCTTTAGCGATTTACACACTGAATAAAATTCATTGGCTGATACTTCGCGAAATTTAATTTTATTCACACACATTTTTTATCTTCTTTGTTTCTATAAACAAATCATTCAAGGCTGACGTCACATATCACGGTCTCGTTATTTATGACTGGGAGCAGAATACCGCTTGGCGTGCCGAGAATAAATTCATGTACCCAAATCCCGATTATGGCACTCACAGCATTGCTGGTGAAAACTTCACGCTGATGGATGGCATGTTTGCTTTGGCCACCGATAAACAAAACCTCTACTTCCATCCAATGGCCACCAATAGTGAATTTGCAGCGCCATTGAATCTGTTGAGCAATCGTACCATTTGGGCTAGCAACACGGAGGCAATGGAAGATGAATTCCGTTCATTGGGTCAGCGTAGTAGTGAATGTGCAGCCGAAACGATGGATAGTCAGAATAATCTCTATTGTGTTACATTCAATCCAATTCAATTGACAATGTGGAATACTAATACGACTTTCAATGCAGCAAATGTGTTGGAAGTGCCAGCAGATCCGAGTCTAATAGAATTTGTCAGCGACATGAAGGTGTTCAAAAACGATGCAGGCATAGAAGAATTGTGGATGATATCAATTCGTTTCCAGGTACATGCACACATACATATTTCCTATGAACACTGTTTTTCCTTAGAATGACAACCAATAACAGAAATATAATTTTACTTTTTCAGAAATTTTTCCTAGGCACTTTGAATAGCAGTGAAGTTAACTACCGAATTTTGAGGCGGCCGCTTGATGACATACAAAATTTGAACTAGCGAGTTATTTTCTCATAAATTATTTGTAGCATGTTGCATATTCTTCAGAAAATGTAGCAAGCCTACCGAAATGATGGCTATTGGCAATTCACCAAAGCTCAGTTAATTAAATTACAGAAAAACAATGGTGAAAAAGAATGCATTATTGGAGATTTCATAAATAATAGCTTGTTCAAAACTTTATCTGAATAAAAATAATATTTACTGCAATTATTTCTCTTTTAATTATTTTTATTTATTTTGATAAAATTGTAATGGTGATTTCCATCAATTTAGTTAACTACAAAAGGTGCATACATCACCTGAAAATACTAAACAATACAAATATTTATTTTAGACTATAAGCTTGGCCGCAGTAGCTAAATAGGATGGTTCGCGATTACTATTCGGAATTCAGAGAGAACTTAGTTTCGAAATTCGGTGAAACACCAAAATGTAGAAAGAGTTTTTTCTAAAAGCGATCGCCACTCGGCAGGCAATGGCAAACCTCCGAGTGTATTTCTGCCATGAAAAAGCTCCTCATAAAAATATCTGCCGTTCGGAGTCGTCTTGAAACTGTTGGTCCAAGCATTTGGTGAACCACATCAAGACGCACGCCACAAATAGGATGAGGAGGCCAAAAAACCAATAAAGGGTGTACGCGCCAATTATATATATGTATACATATACTTGGCAAATGTCAAAGATGGATGGGTTTTTTGAAAAGTAAAGCATATGAGCCAACAACGATTTCAGAGCTGGTTCACAAGACTCCGATTTATATTCCTGAACTCAATGCGATAAACATCTAGGTGCGTGTTTTTGAAAGACTCTTTAACATACGAGTACAAGGTACAGGTGCACATATGCACCTTTTTATGCATACACTTTAATTAACTTCCATACAGACATCACAAACGCACTGCGCGAATTTCAAATAAATGTACCTGTTTTTGCTTAAAGCCTTTGGTTAAAGGATCTTAAACACACAGATATTAACATTGTGTAGTAATATTTACTATATAATTAACGTCAAACAGTCGGCACACTCGCATATCGGCACTCACGTCACTGTTGACAGTTATGATTACGAGGTGGTAAGAGACTTCATATATTTCGGAACCAGCATTAACAACGATGACAATGTCAGCCTCGAAATCCAACGGAGAATGTCTCTTTCCAACAACTGCTACTATGTAGGCAATTGAGTAGTAAAGTCCTCTCTCGACTCTCCTCATGCGCTACCTAACGTATGGTGCAAAAGCTTTTTGGCCTCCGAGAAAATAGAGGAATTATTACTAAGAGGTGCATCCCACTAGAAATAAATATGCAAACCAGTTGCAATATGCTAACCACCAAAAAATGTTTTAAAGTATACCTGGGCAAAAGACTGGATCCCCAACTAACTTTCCGGGCCTGTGTTTTATACAGCAGAGAAAACGACTAAAATAGCATCCCTACGCAGTGCACTGAAGGCAAATATAAGAGGACCAATTCAAAGCAAACGGAAAATAATAATGACGGCCACGCTTTTTTATACGGAGCTGCACTATGCATTAAAGGCAGGGGCACTAAAGGCAAATCACCGTTATAAACTCCTAACAAGGATTATACATATGTAGTTTACTAGGTCTGTCCATCCGCTATGGTGAAAAAAACAAAATTGTGCGAATAACTTCGGCTGCCACGTCACCTTGTATTCGGCAATAGAACTCTGCACGCTCATTTCACACGTATCCGAGAGATTCATTTGATCTAATCATTCGCCTTGTCATTTTACGCTAACTGATCTACTTCAAGCCCTCTATTTAATAGTTATTTTAAGTTTTTAGGTTTACAGCTATATTTGAAAAAAACTTCCCCCACTAGCTGATACAACCAAAACTATCAATGACCGCAGAGTAATAGTCTAAGTAGCTTAAAATTTAACTGTTTTCAATTTCCAGGAAGTTGCAAAGTTGACACAAAGGAGTTGGAAAAACATTTGCTAGGTACCGTTAAATGTGTGTGTTTTTAATTTTATAACTTTTTAAATATTTTTTTACCGACAATTGTTCTGTTCTGCATTAGAAAGTAACTGCTTTTCTAAGAATTCGACAGCATTCGCTATCAAAGTGAAAAATGTGAACATTTTTTTTTTGTTTTGCCAAACTCAAAATTTTTCACGGCACACAAAACCAAAAAATTAAAACAGCAAACTATGCCTTGCACTATACATACATATATGTAGGTATGGTGATGCGATTTTCCTTCGTTAGCTTGTGGGTTCAGGTTCAGGGTTCAAAATTTAGTTTTTGTTAATTTATTGCTTATAAAAAGCCAGTATAGGCTTGAAACTTTCTCTCAAAATAAAATGCGCTTTCAATTTCACCTTCTTTTTGGTTACAAAAACAACAATATATGATGGTTTGTATAAATTTCAGTTTTTAATTGGTAAGCCAAAATATGTTTGACATGTCTTTGTCACGATGATTGTTTTTACAACAAAAATATAAAGTTAGAGCTGTTTTTCTGCGAGCATATTTCTCAATAATTTCATATTTTAGCATACTTTGTAATATTAAATATTTCGTTGTTACATTTAGACCTAATAATAATAATTTCTGTCGGAATTCACAGAGAGGTCGTTGGTTCGAATCTCGGTGAAAGCAAAATTAATAAAAACATTTTTCTAATAGCGGTCGCCCCTCGGCAGGCAATGGCAAACCTCCGAGTGTATTTCTGCCATGAAAAAGCTCCTCATAAAAATATCTGCCGTTCGGAGTCGGCTTGAAACTGTAGGTCCCTCCATTTGTGGAACAACATCAACACGCACACCACAAATAGGAGGAGGAGCTCGGCCAAACACCTAACAGAAGTGTACGCGCCAATTATTTATTTATTTATTAATAATAATTTCTGTAATCATAACAATATGGTAACACTGTGTCGAAAATTGATTGAATTTCAAAGTGCACATTCACAGCAAATTTATATACTCGTAAGCTTGTTCTACACGTGAAATGGAATATATGATTCGACCGACAGAAAAAAATCAAAAATCGACACGTCTTTGAGCTACTTCAAACTTACGTACTTACTATATTATACCAAAACTCAGTATGCTTTGAGCTTGTGTACTCGAAAATTTTCTACAAATTTTGTTTAAAAAGTTTGAAATTTGACGAAAATGTATTGAATTTTTTTTTTTACATTTTTACATAGTTTGAAGGTTGAATTTATGTGATTTTCATTGAAAAATTATTAAAATTAAATAAGAAACAAAACTTCTTACCAAGTTCCTGTTCTTGACTCATTAATTAAGGCTTGCTTATAAAGATTTTAAAAGTATTTATGGAGCATAGATTTTGAATTTAATGACAATAAGCCCTTACAATAAAATTTTTTAAAAGCAATCTTCGGCTTGCCCTGATTATCAAGTAAATGGATAGAACTAATATCTAATCTTGTTTGGTAGCGATGTAATTTCAAATACCTAAAGTAATATAAAAAATTCAATTTTAATCAATCAATCAAGTCATCAATTTATTTACTTAAAACCACGTAAAACACGTTGCCATTGCCATTGTAAAGACTGTTCCTTGATAAATTCGTACAAATACTAACTTACCTATGATAAACTCAGCAATACGAGTAACCCTGCAGGGAAAATACTAGTTGTGAACTACAAGTGGACGCAAAAATAATCATTTTACGGAAGATTTATAATTTTCGTAAATGGCGTCGTACATCAATCATATTTGACACTTGTGAACTAGACAATTGCAGTTAACAAAAAGACAAACAATGGAACGCGAGTAAAGATTTCCATCACTCAAAATAATTTTTTTTTCTTTAGTAAACAAGTTATTCCAAATCGAAATTGAATGATTAACTTTGCACCACCTTGCACCAGTTCACTCTTCAGCTCAACCAGTACGTGTGCAGTCTGTTTTCTATGTTAGCAAGTGCTTTTTTCCACATGATGATGTCCTACAAATCATGTCAAACGTCCGGCCATATATCAGCAAAATACCAGTTGAAAGACCATTTCATACAAGCAAATCGAATCCAATATGTTCCTAAAATAAGCAGTTTAAGTTCAATTGAAATAAATTATTTAGAAAAACTAAAAAGAGATGAAATTTAAGGTATTCACTTTAGGAGCAAATAAAATTAATGCTAATTACTTTTCGGTTCCATATTTTAAGTGTCCGGTTGCTACGAGTAAGTTTCTGCGAATAAGTAGAGAATAAAATTGCTTCGAGTGCTTGTGAAAAAACTTAAGATGTGGAATAATAGTGAATATTACAATGTTATGTGAGTGTATAGAAATAATTTATATGTAAATGGTGTGACTGGGTGACTTGCCAAACCTTGATAAGCAATGCCGGAGACTTAAACGAAAAAAACTTCATGATCTTGTTCCAGATATAAATTTCTGTTACCTGTCTTCCTGGCATTTTCTGTAAATACCGTCGCATTTTAAATAAGAGAAAAATATTACTTGATAGGCTTAATTGAAAACAAAAAAAAAACAATGGTGTGAAATAGTTATTTTTTGTCGGTTTAAAACTTAAACTGAGCCTGTGTAAAAATATAAATCCGTTCATCCAATCGTACTCACTTGTAAAGCGAGCGAGGCTGTATACTAGAATATTTCTATACTAAATTGGCTTTTTCCTGCAGGGAAGTAGGTTTGCACATACATACACATTATATAACACCATTTGCAGTTCAATATGACTTTTTGATGAACCTTGATCTTGTTCTTACAGAATCCATATCAGTATTACTGAATGAGAAGCATTCTTCTTCAGAACGATTGATTTTTATTTAAGTGCAAAAGTAATTCTTTTGTTTAATTGCACAAAAAAAAAATTAGTGATAGTGTTTTAGTTTTACTATAAATAAGTTTCACATCTACGGACCTTTATTATAAATATGTGAAATTGCATTATACTATTTCATTAAGTTTAAAGGCTCACACGCGTTCGTGCAATAATTTTGAGTTGCACAGAAAACAAAAAAACCGATTTGAATAATTTTCAAATAATTTTCCTTAAGTTATTGTTGTGTTATGTGCTTTTTAACAAATGTAAATATTTGAAATAGGCGCCCGCAGTGAAAGTGATTACAACAAGGTAAAATACTAAATACAACAACAACAAATTCATAGCAACAACTCGAAGTCGACCATACTTGTGGTGAGTTTTCATTAAATACTCATATAGGTATTTACGGTTAAGGGCTTAGAAGTTTGATTGAAATGTTGAATTGGCTTTCACCGTTGTCTGATGCCAACCCTATAGAAAATGTTTGGACAATAGTTAAGCAAAAACTCACAGGAAAACAAAAACGGACCGTCAAAGAGTTAACAAACTAAATTCGGCTGATTTAGAGCCGGCTACCTCCATAACTTGCGCAGAAATTAGAACAAAGTAAGACTCGAAGATGCGAAGCCATTATAGCTTATGGTGGTTACTAAACATTTTATTGAATATATTGCGTATAGTAACATAAATAATACAACCCCTTAGGATGCAGTTTGTTAGCATCGAATTGGTCAAATAGTTTATAAGTTATGGCGGTCACGTTTCTGTTAGACAAACTGGAATTAATTATTAATCTTTAATCTATAGTATTATTTTAAAACATGGCGCTTATTCTGAATAAACTACAATATGTACAGATATGAAATATATATCAAAAGAAAGGTTTTGATGAGCATATATCCGGAAAATTATAAAAATTAAAATCGGTTCATTTGTTCATGAAATATTTGCGTGTAAAGTTATCAAAATTCTCATATTGATAACAGCGATGTCTATGCAAAGCGGGATGACACACAAATATACGCATATATAGGTATGAGTACGTTTGCTTTGTTTAGCTCTCTTTCTAATGAGCACAGCATTGTATAAGTTATCATATCATGCCTGCCCTAATATTTGACCCAGCAGTTAGCATTGCTTTGCTCTTGTTTTTCACAAACAAGTGCAACAATGAACAACAGCAAATTTCTTTACGGTACCCAGGTACCCAGACTAAGAGCATTGCTTAACAATAGCTTAGCGGTGTGATCTTGTTTTTCACAAACAAGTGCAACAATGAACAACAGCAACATCCTTTACGGTACCCAGGTACCCAGACTAAGAGCATTGCTTAACAATAGCTTAGCGGTGTGATCTTGTTTTTCACAAACAAGTGCAACAATGAACAACAGCAACATCCTTTACGGTACCCAGGTACCCAGACTAAGAGCATTGCTTAACAATAGCTTAGCGGTGTGATCTTGTTTTTCACAAACAAGTGTAACAATGAACAACAGCAAATTTCTTTACGGTACCCAGGTACCCAGACTAAGAGCAATGCTTAACAGCAACTTAACAGTGGCGTTCGCTAACAACAACATAGACAGACAAAGGGTATTTAAGGCGGCAGCGTAGATAGGAAAGTAGCCATTTCGATTCGTGGGTTTACATCGACAGGTCGTGAACAGGAATGAAAAACTTAACTTGTATTTTTAAAAGTTAATTAAAACTAGAAATAAAGTATTATAAGAAAGTTGTTTTAAAAAAACTTAACTTGTATTTTAAAAACTTGTATTAAACTAGAAATAAATTATTATAAAAAAATGGTGTTTAAAACTTAAATAGAAATAAAGTGATGTATAAAATATTATAAAAAAAAGGTGTTTTAAAAAACTTAACTGGCGCCCAACTTACGGGAACGAATTCAAAAAAACAAAATCGTAATAAAACGAGAAAAAATTCGTGCCTAAAAAAAAAAAAAAAAAAACTTAATCAACAAGTGAGCTACGGACTCTTGTGGTCTATGTGAAGATATCCTCAACCCAATCTATTCATCTCTGAATAATAAATATTTCACTAGTGTCGTCTTTTATTACAAAAGTAAAAAAGCAAAAAAAAGGGATCAATAAAGTTTATAACAAACAAGTTATAGCTTCTTAAATTTGTATTGCGATTCTAAATTCATATACTAAAATTATGATAAAAACGATAAAAGCTTACTTTTTACACTTTTTCGCGGATAAAAAAAAAAGAAACTTAATAATAATAATAATGAACAAGTGAGCATTGCATAAACTTTGCGGCCAAGAATTGACGAAAACCCATCGTGGGGAACAGCCAGGAACTTGGAAGCAACGTAGGAGCATCTGTATCAACTTTGCAGCCAAGAAGTGACGAAACCCATCGTGAGGAACAGCCTAGAACTCGGAAGCGGTAATCTATTTAAAGTAAGATATTTAGTTATCTAATAGCCCTAAGATCACTATTGTACTTATATTTCTATTAGAAAAAGTAACTAAAAAAATACAGAACAATGGATGTAAACATGGTTAATAGCATAGTGCAATCCGCGGTAGAAGTAGTCCAAGAAAGTTTTAGTCAACAGATTTTAGAACTAACCCAAGCTATTCGAAATATACTTCCTCAAAAAATAGAGCCACATAAACCGGTAACAATAGTAGATGGAGTGCACAGTACTCATACCGATCTTAGTTTGATTAAGTCACTCCCAGAGTTTAAAGGCAAAATGTCGGAATATCCGGCATGGAGAGATGCGGCAAAATTTGCGTTAAGCTATTACAGTGAGGGTTCTGAGCCATACTATATCGCGATGGGAATTCTCAGGAATAAAATAACGTCCTCGGCTAACGAAAATCTTAGCGCCTTTAATACCCCACTAAATTTCAAAGCTATTATTGCAAGACTAGATCAGCTCTATGCGGATAAGCGCCCCCTTCATATATTAGAAAATCAGCTTAACACATTGAGACAGGGACAAATGTCTATTAGTGAGTACTATGATGCGGTTGATAGGCAGCTTACTTTGATATTAAATAAAATAATAATGACACATAGTAACAATGAGGAGCTCACGAATGCTTTTAATGAAAAGGCAAGGGAAAATGCGTTAAGAGTATTTATTTCTGGCCTTAAACGCCCATTATGTGACACCCTTTTCGCAGCTAATCCTCCAGACTTGCCCAGTGCACTTGCACTCGCACAGGAGCTACATCATAATCGGCAAAGATATGAGTTCGCTCAGACTTATGCCACAGGAAGAATGCCACAAAATACCCAAACAAGACCGTTTTCAAAGCGCTTTAGTAGCACAACTTTCAAACCAAATAGCTCCCAAAACGTTTCAACTCCTAGCCCTACACCGATGGATGTAGATCCAGGAAGTTCCTGCTTCAGGCGGCAGACCGAGTTTAAAAATAATACCTCTGGTCATTTATATAACAGTCCTCAGCCACAAACTTTTAAGCGAAGAAGTGATTGGAACTTTCAGAACTCGTCTCAATGGCAGACACGCCAACAAAGCCGTAATCGCGACCAGCCACAACAGAATGTCAGCACTTTTAAGAGACACGGCAGCAACACGTCCTCCCAAGCACCCATAAATAAACAGCAACGAGTTAATGCAATGAAAAACGAACCATATTTTTCTGAAATTGAAGAATATGAATGCGCAGATAATTCCTTAGATGAAATCAATTTTTTAGGCTAAGATCCCACTTGCCGTTCATTACGCGAACCCTTCCGAGCGGACAAGTCCTTAACCTGCTAATAGATACAGGAACGTCTAAAAATTATATAAAAAAATATTCATTTTTAAAAGGCATTAATCAGGTAGAAAGCCCCTTTCAATTAAAATCCATTAACGGAGTCAATAAAATCACAGAAAAATGCAGAATCGATATATTGGGGACAATTTCCACATTTTACATTTGATGGAATCATAGGATATGATTTATTGAAAGGTATCCAAGCAAAAATTGATACACAAGCTGATCTCATCTTCCATAAAACTGGAAGAGAGAAACTCAACTTCTTTTATTGTCAGGAAGTCAATATGGGTACAACAATGGGTAAAACGAAAGTACCCGCAGGTATTGAGCTATTGATAAAGAAAAATCATAATGCATTTGCAAACCCCAATAGAGCTCTACCATACAACACTAGAGTAATTGCGAGAATAGATACCCAAACCGACACAGCTATCTATTCAAAAAGTTATCCATATCCAATTTCAGCAGCAAACTTTATTAACAAAGAAATCGAATCTTTATTAAGAGATGGTATCATAAGGAAGTCATACTCACCTTATAATTCACCTGTACATGTCGTTTCAAAAAAAGGGCTGGACGACGAAGGTAACCAGAAATTGAGAATGGTAATAGATTTTCGAAAACTTAACGAACAAACCACTTCCGATAAATATCCCATTCCGGATACAAGCGTAATTCTTTCAAATTTAGGAAAATCTAAGTTGTTTACCACGCTCGACCTCAAGTCGGGTTTCCACCAAATTTGCCTCCTGGAAAAAGACAGATGCAAGACAGCATTTAGTGTTAACAATGGCAAGTACGAGTTTTGCCGATTACCCTTTGGTCTGAAAAATGCACCAAGCATTTTTCAGAGAGCCATAGACGACATCCTGCGGGAGGATATCGGAAAAATATGTCATGTTTATGTCGATGACATCATTATTTTTTCGCCGGATGAGAATTCACACTATAAAGACGTCGATGCTATATTAAAAAAAATTGAGTGCGCTGGAATGCGAGTATCTATAGAGAAATCCAAATTTTTTCAGGAAGAAGTCGAATTTTTAGGTTTTACCGTATCATACAGGGGTATTCGAACATGCCCGAGCAAAGTTGAGGCAATACTAAACTACCAGGAGCCGAAGTCATTAAGATCCTTACGTTCTTTCTTAGGTCTTTCCGGTTACTACCGCAGATTTATTAAAGACTACGCTCACATATCCAAACCTCTCACAAAATACTTAAGAGGCGAAAACGGACACGTTAACAGCCGACATTCAAAAAAAATCAATATAGCACTTGACGAAGATGCTATCGCTGCTTTTAACAAGCTTAAGAGTATTTTAGCTTCGGAAGATGTCCTTCTCCAACACCCGGATTACACTAAGCCTTTCGAAATAACCACAGATGCATCGGCCGTCGCTTTAGGTGCTGTACTATCTCAAAATGGGAAACCGATAACGATGATATCGCGTACTTTATCGAAAGCTGAAGAAAACTACGCCACGAATGAGCGTGAACTTTTGGCAATAGTTTGGGCCTTCCAGAAGTTACGGCATTATCTGTATGGTATCAAAAATATTCACATTTTCACGGACCATCAGCCATTGACGTTCGCCATTTCAGACCGAAATCCTAATTCAAAGATTAAAAGGTGGACTGCATTTATTAACTCATTTGCGCCAAAATATTTTTATAAACCTGGCAAAGAAAACAAAGTGGCAGACGCACTTTCACGCCAGTACACACACAACCTAGATGATTCATTTTCAACGGCTCACAGCGAGATTTCCTTTTCAGGTGTAATAAAGACGATACAAAACCCTGTCAATCAATTTAAGGCTCAGTTAATACTTTCAGCATCAGAGGTTAACAGTAAATCCACTAAAATTTTATTTCAGAAACTTATTAGGCACACCATAAACTTCAAAAGCGCGGAATACCTTTTGCAAACCATCCGTGAAAAGATAAACCCAAACGTTGTCAATGGAATCTGTTGCGACCTCGAAACCCTAGCTAGAATCCAGTCTTTACTTTTGTCAAATTTTCCGGGTGTAAAATTCATACATACCGAAAAATTAGTAATAGACCTGGTAAAAAAAGAGGATCAAATCGAGGCAGCCACAATGGAACATAATAGAGCTCACCGCTCCATTCAAGAGAATTATAAACAATTGGTGTCAGAATATTTTTTTCCAGAAATTAAGAAGACCTTAACTACAATAGCCAAGAATTGTAGAATATGCTTGGAAAACAAATATAATAGGCATCCTACAAAAACAGAGATAGGCAAAACACCCATACCCGAATATCCAGGTCAGATTCTGCATATAGATATATTTTCTGTGGATAAATCCCATTTCCTCACATGTATTGATAAATTTTCCAAATTTACAGTCACAATTCCGATAGAGTCTAGATCAACAATTGACATCAAAAATGCACTTTTAATCGTACTTAACAAGTTCAGAAAAACTAAGTTAATAATTTCTGACAATGAAAAATCCTTTCAATCCCATGCCGTAGCCAATTTGTTGAAGGATCAGTTTGACATCAACCAATTTTTCATACCTGCTTTACATAGCAATAGTAATGGTCAAATAGAGAGGGTGCATTCAACTTTGACAGAAATCGCACGTTGCATTAAAGCAGAGCAAAATTTAACCGATACCACAGAACTGATCTTACTTGCAACTTATAAATACAATAATTCAATGCATTCGACGGTGAATGCAAAACCGATTGATATATTAAATAATTTTTCAAAAGACCATATAAGTTCAATTAAAGCTACCCTAATTACTGCACAAGAAAAAATCGTTAAAAAATCTAAAGCTACCCCAAGGACATTCAAAGAAGGAGAAAAGGTGTATGTTCGCCGGAATAAGCGCCTAGGTAATAAACTTAATAAAGTATATGTTGAAAATGTAGTACAAAACGACCTAGGAACAACCGTGCTAATAAATGGCAAAAAAGTCCACAAGGACAATATAAGATGATTTTTCACAACTACATACTAATGCAACGACAATGAACCAAAATACACGTTTGAGGAAATATTTTGGAATAGTTTGGATTTTTTGTTAATAGTTTTTTTTTATTATTACACTCGAGCTGCTTCTTCCAACAACACTTCATTTTGTATTATGTAAATAACCAAAAAACAATTTCGCTATATGAAGATACTCCAATCAGAAAAAATGGGATCTTTTATAAGGAAATGTTAAAACCAATAATTTGCGTAAATAATTGCATATTTATTTTAATTTTACTTTTCTGAGTTGTAACTAAATTTTCTTGTTAATTACTTAATTAATTGGTTTATAATTGAACATAAAATAATAATTCAGTACAAACCCACATACATATGTATATGAAAAATTCATTGTAAAACCTTAAATTCTTCACATTTTTATAAAAATTAAAAAAAAATAATTATTTATATTTTTGTTATAAGTTTAAGAATTTATGAATTTATAAAAAATTAAACCTTCACATAACTGTAAAAATTTAATTTTTCACATTTTTGTAAAAACTAAGAATTCCTAAAACAAATTGTTTGATTAAAATCTATATTAAGACCACAGCTAACATACGTATGTATATACTTTTCATTTAATAAAAATACGCAAATGAATTTGTAAAATATAATTATAATCGCTGTTGTGCAAAACTTCAATCATGTTATAAAAAAAAAAAAAGAACAGTTTTATAGAATATCATATATGTAAGTTAAAAAAAAAACAGCGATACACTCACTTATTTTGTAAACGTAGAAAGGCATACATATTTATCGTTAAAATTTGTTAATTATATGTTACGCAAAATTGAATTCACATTTTATGTTAGTTTTTTAAAAAAAAAAAAAAGCTCGTCGGATCAGGGACGACCCGAATTTAAGAGAGGGAGGAGTTATCATATCATGCCTGCCCTAATATTTGACCCAGCAGTTAGCATTGCTTTGCTCTTGTTTTTCACAAACAAGTGCAACAATGAACAACAGCAAATTTCTTTACGGTACCCAGGTACCCAGACTAAGAGCATTGCTTAACAATAGCTTAGCGGTGTGATCTTGTTTTTCACAAACAAGTGCAACAATGAACAACAGCAACATCCTTTACGGTACCCAGGTACCCAGACTAAGAGCATTGCTTAACAATAGCTTAGCGGTGTGATCTTGTTTTTCACAAACAAGTGTAACAATGAACAACAGCAAATTTCTTTACGGTACCCAGGTACCCAGACTAAGAGCAATGCTTAACAGCAACTTAACAGTGGCGTTCGCTAACAACAACATAGACAGACAAAGGGTATTTAAGGCGGCAGCGTAGATAGGAAAGTAGCCATTTCGATTCGTGGGTTTACTTCGACAGGTCGTGAACTGGAATGAAAAACTTAACTTGTATTTTTAAAAGTTAATTAAAACTAGAAATAAAGTATTATAAGAAAGTTGTTTTAAAAAAACTTAACTTGTATTTTAAAAACTTGTATTAAACTAGAAATAAATTATTATAAAAAAATGGTGTTTAAATTTAAATAGAAATAAAGTGATGTATAAAATATTATAAAAAAAAGGTGTTTTAAAAAACTTAACTTATACATTTGGATTCTCAATAATTGTTTTGTTTTGTTCTCTTTACTAATAAATATGTATTCATGAACATAGTCCCAACGGGTGCAGCGAATTTTTTTCAAAATTTTTTTGTGATGGCAATAATTGGTATGAATTGACAATTGACTTGAAATTTGTCAATTCACTTAAAACAACGGTAACAGTGTAAATTAGAAAGAGTTTTGGACAGACGCAAAATAGAATTTATTTTAAGAAAAAAGTACATCTATATTTAATTTTAAAATATGCCTAGAGGACGACCAAGAAGAGTTCGTAGAAGAGTTCCTACTTTAAGTGGAGGAATAGAGCAAGTAAGTAAGTGATAAATGTTTGAAACGTCACGTATTGGATATGATTGGTAGAAGCATCCACTTTTGTTTTCGTTCATGTATGGTACAATTGAACTACAATATATAAACGTATGTATGTATTTAAAAATTTTGTGTGCGTTTGATCCTCTTTGCAAAACTCAAAATTTTAAATAGTTTTAAAAAATGAGGAGAGAGAGACAAATTAGTTATTTATTTGATACTATTTCAAAGGTAAACTGTATTTGGGCTATTCTCAGACAAATTTTATAGTAATAGACGATGCCCAACGCCATTTAAAAGAACACTATTACGCATCAAATCAATGAACTTTTTGACACAGATATACATTTTTAAGCGTTTTTTTTTTCTTTGTATTGTATTCTATGTGTGTACATGTATATTTTTATGTATGCAGCCATTATCTAAACATATATGAATATGAACTTTACAAATTTTTTTTACTATTCTTCTTAAATTTTTTTAAAACGTAAAGATCTGTGAAAAAAAAATTTTACTTTTGCAAATCCAAGAAATTTTACGAATGGCAAAAAAAAAAAATTGTATAATTGTGTTGGTGAATGGCACACGACTTATCATAAAACAAATGCATCCGAATTGTTTGCACGGAAGTGTTATGCGGAGAGGCTCAGGGAAGGCGATTTCTATTGCCTCGTATAAATTTGCAGCCGAGCGAAACCACAATTCCTTTTACGTTGAAGCGCCGCCAATTTCGCACTACAATAGCCTTCGCCATAACAATAAATAAGGCCCAGGGGCAAACATTATCAAAGGTGGGCCTTCATTTAAAGGAGGATTGCTTTGCTCACGGCCAACCTTATGTTGCGTTAAGCCGGGTTAGATCCTGGGAAAATATACGAGTTCAAATGGGCAATAACGAAAACTTGACGTTGAATGTATTTTATAATGAAGTAATTTAAAAAAAAAATTACTGATTTAACTGAAAAAAATTTTAAAAATGTTATATGCATAAGTTCTTACATATTACATATGAATAAAAATATATACTTTTCTAATCATCATAACTTTTATTATATAAAAGTGTCACATACGCTGTTTACTTTCCGTGTGAAAAAAGCCCACCCGATTTTCGGGGGTTACATACTAGTATATTATATTTCAATGATACTAGCGGCGTATCAACTCTTTATCCAAGGTAGGTGTTTAAGGTTGTTATTGAAAAACGCAGAAATCATTCACGCCAACCTCAACGATAATTCTCAAAATATAAAGCCCGTGACATTTGTTTGCTACAAAAACCGAAGCAAGACGCAATTAAAATTTTTGAATAGTTGGCGCCCACTTTTTTGTAAGTGCGTATACCTCGATAACGACTTAATAAAATTCGCCCTAACTCATATTGTTCCACATCTCACTTAAATTCGTTATCAACAATTTTTGAAATCGCATAAAAACCACGCTTACCTTTTATATGTTAAGACTGCTATATATCTCCGTTACGCATCTGAACTTACAAGCTATAACACTCGTTTGCTATGAGTTTGTTTAATTCCAAAAACTAACTGCCAGCCCAAATTAAATTTTACTAAAATGTGCGCGAGTATATACATATCGGACCGCACTGAACTTAATACTTTCTTACCTGTTGTTTTTTATATTTTTTTTTTGTAAAAATATAGCTCATGTTGCAAAGGAAATCATACTATCCGAAACAAGTGAAATGAAATAAAAATTTCCCATTTTTTGGCTATAGGTACTTTTTAGGAAAATTCCGAGTATGCAGTTTAATAAAGCATTATTATGCTAAATAAATTTACAAAATTGCTCGAAATCTGCACTAATTTTGATGACATGATAATTTCATTGTTTATCGTGTAATGTATTTTCTTCGATTCAAAGAATGTTCGTAATCTATATATATAAAATTTTTTTATATATTTAGAAGAAAATGTGCAATATCTTGAGTTATATGAGTTTTGTTGTAGTAGGAAATAAATTTTCATAGATATTGTAAATCTGCTTTTATTTTCACCACAACTGTATATGTATGAATAAAAAAATATTATTTATTATTACTTTTTTTCATTTCCATTTGATTTAAAATTTATTTATTTATTACCGTTACAATTCAACTTATGAATTAACTAAACACGACCCACGCTTGTCAATTCGGTTTTGCATAAAATGTTCGGACATTCTTATGATAAAACATTAAAACACAACACTTCGCAACCAACAGGATCTAGTCACTATAGAATAATATTCAGCGTCTAGAATAATTTTCAGACAGCAAAATAGGAATAGTTAACTTCGAAAATAACACCGAATTTTAAGCCTTACTTTCATAGGAAAACTGTGGAGGAAAATAGCAACGTAGTGTGGTTTAGATAATACGATTTGTTTATAACAACCGAGAATAAACAAATTTAAACGACTAAGAAAGCCATATTGCCTTGGAGGCAATTATAATGGGAAAAATTTAACAAAAAGCACAATTTTCTGTATTTTCTTGCTTATCACAAATATCTTAAATTCTCATTTCTCAGCTACTCGCGTCATGTGGATCGGAACACCACTTATTCTGTTATTGGCTTTAACGCCACAGGTCATAATCAGTGTAAAGCGACGCGATCTAGAAACCGTATTTCAATGGAAACAGCTCGTCTATGGTTTTCCTACTGAACAAGATCGTCAAGAGGCGTTGAAGAATGGCAATCTCGTGCCCAATAATGGTATTCCCGTCGGTTTGGCACTACATCATCATGGTAAGTAATTTTGAAAAATTATCAAACAAAGAAACACTGGACCTATACGCTCCGCTTACAGCACAAAAGGGTACACGCGTATTCACCACGATCCCCAGATTCCAAACTGGCATTCCATACACACTGGCGACTGTGAGTGATACTAATGAACCGAATGGCCCTGTGTTGAATCCATATCCAAATTATGAATTGCAGAATGCTCATGGACGTGATTGTAATAAAATCACTTCCATATTTTGTTTGGCGGCAAGTTGAAGTAATGAACAGAGATCTCTTAAATAGTTATTAATCTTTCCTTTTCTATACTCCCAGTTGACAGAGTGTGATCAGATGGTGGTTATTGATGCTGGCTTTATTGGCACCACTCAACATTGTCCTCCACAACTACTAATATTCGATTTAAATACAGATACATTAGTTCGTCGATATCGCTTCGACACAGACGTGTACACGCCAACCGCTTCGCAACTCATCACACCACTGGCTGTGGTGCAGGATCCTCCTCCAAACGGCACCTGCCAAAACTTTCAAGTGTACATTGTACGTAAGAATTCCAAGGTCACCTACAGTGGGACCAGTTTTTCTTTTAACTAACCTCTTATTATAATAATATTATTATTACTATTATTGGTTTATTTTTATTAGTATTTTTATACTCTATTTTACTTTATTATTCTTTATTCTATTACAATTTTTTACTTAAATGTTTTTCCATATACAGATTAGACAACGTGATTTATAAGGTTTTAATATGGTATGCGCAAATTCTTCTGAATATGTTTAAATTATGCTCATTCTTAATATTCTCTGGAAGGGTGTTAAATAGCTAGAATCTCTTATAAAAGAACGAGCTTTGTGCCGCTGTGGTACTCTTGAAATTTGTTCTGAAATCATTGGAGTTTTTAAGGTAGTACTTTTGTGCACACTTTATCCGTTAGATAAGATGCCACATTATTATTCTTGATTCTTATCATTAAAGTATTTTATAGCAGTTTTTGTGTTATATTCAACCATTTCAGTGTTAAGTTACAACAAGCATACAGGATGGATGAAGAGTATTCAAAAGAGTATAAAAAATATTAATAATAACATTATAAATATTTATGGCAGTTATTGTCGATCTTGCTTTGCATCCTTTTTGCCAATTTTGCTTCCAATTTTTTTGCTCACTAAATGCCATATTTTTGTCTATAATGACAACTAAATACTTCATACGGTCCACCTTCTCAATAACAGCTTCATATATATATTTAATTCAAGTTGACTGTTCATATTTCTTTCCATCATTTTTGTTTTCGAATCGATTCATTTTAGTTTATTACCTTTGAACCAAGGATTTACTTGTTGAAGATCTTAAATAAGTTTGCTTTCGCATTCAGTTTCAGTTTTTGCCTTTGCAAATATTAGAGTGTCGTCTGCGTGCATTACTATTTTGCAATGCTTTAAAACATTTTCAATATCATTCATGTAAATAATAAACAGTAGAGCACCTGGGATGAAACTTTGTGGACGCAAATTTCTATTTTTCGAAATCCATAGGCGCATCCATTTATTTTGGTTATTTGAGTCCGATAGGAATTGAACCAGTTTAATTCCTTATTTCTTATTGCATACATTTGTAGTTTCTCTGACAGTATTTTCCTGTCATTATTTCGAAAGCTCCCTTGGCTCAAAAATATAGCCATCATTTTAATTTGCCTTTGAATACTTTTACACTCGTTTATTAGGTAGTCTACTGCAGTTTCGCATGAATATTTCTTTCTGAGACCAGATTGAAACAAATTATTTTTTCTATGTATTCTTCATGGTAATCTTTGACAACTTTCTCAAGTAGTTTTTCTAAGGTTTCCAATCCATTGATTGGCCTGAATTCCTCGCATTTGTTTGGATCTTTAATTGTTTCTATAGGCGTTATCATTGAATCTTTCAACGATTTTGGGAATTCTCCTTTAGATAGTGAAGTATTAATGATCCTCAGTAATGTAAGACTTAGTATAACACAATGATCTAATATTATTTTAGGACTAAAATTATCAACATAAAATTTATTGTTTAGCGACTTACACACTGAATATAATTCATTGGCTGATACTTCGCGAAATTTAATTTTATTCACACATATTTTTTATCTTCTTTGTTTCTATAAACAAATCATTCAAGGCTGACGTCACATATCACGGTCTCGTTATTTATGACTGGGAGCAGAATACCGCTTGGCGTGCCGAGAATAAATTCATGTACCCAAATCCCGATTATGGCATTCACACCATTGCTGGTGAAAACTTCACGATGATGGATGGCATGTTTGCTTTGGCCACCGATAAACAAAACCTCTACTTCCATCCAATGGCCACCAATAGTGAATTTGCAGCGCCATTGAATCTGTTGAGCAATCGTACCATTTGGGCTAGCAACACGGAGGCAATGGAAGATGAATTCCGTTCATTGGGCCAGCGTAGTAGTGAATGTGCAGCCGAAACGATGGATAGTCAGAATAATCTCTATTGTGTTACATTCAATCCAATTCAGTTGACTATGTGGAATACTAATACGACTTTCAATGCAGCAAATGTGTTGGAAGTGCCAGCAGATCCGAGTCTAATAGAATTTGTCAGCGACATGAAGGTGTTCAAAAACGATGCAGGCATAGAAGAATTGTGGATGATATCAATTCGTTTCCAGGTACATGCACACATACATATTTCCTTTGAACACTGCTTTTTCTTAAAATGACAACCAATAACAGAAATATAATTTTACTTTTTCAGAAATTTTTCCTAGGCACTTTTAATAGCTGTGAAGTTAACTACCGAATTTTGAGGCGTCCGCTTGATGACATACAAAATCTGAACTAGCGAGTTATTTTCTCATAAATTATTTGTAGCATGTTGCATATTCTTCAGAAAATGTAGCAAGCCTACCGAAATGATGGCTATTGGCAATTCACCAAAGCTCAGTTAATTAAATTACAAAAAAACAATGGTGAAAAAGAATGCATTATTGGGAATTTCATAAATAATAGCTTGTTCAAAACATTATCTGAATTAAAAATAATATTTACTGCAATTTTTTCTCTTTTAATTATTTTAATTTATTTTGATAAAACTGTAATGGTGATTTCCATCAATTTAGTTAACTACAAAAGGTGCATACATCACCTGAAAATACTAAACAATACAAATATTTATTTTAGACTATAAGCTTGGCCGCAGTAGCTAAATAGGATGGTTCGCGATTACTATTCGGAATTCAGAGAGAACTTAGTTTCGAACTTCGGTGAAAGACCAAAATGAAGAAAGAGTTTTTTCTAAAAGCGATCGCCACTCGGCAGGCAATGGCAAGCCTCCGAGTGTATTTCTGCCATGAAAAAGCTCCTCATAAAAATATCTGCCGTTCGGAGTCGGCTTAAAACTGTAGGTCCCTCCATTTGTGGGACAATATCAAGACGCACGCCACAAATAGGACAAGGAGGCCAAAAAACCAAAAAAGGGTGTACGCGCCAATTATATATACATATGTATGTATATGCATATATACTTTACAAATGTCAAAGATGGCGTAAAAAGGTAAATTGGAGGAATTATTAACTACTGACATCTAGTCCCTTTACATATAATTGTATCTCCTAAAAAACGTGACAAAATTATTTGCATTTCGAAAAATGACATCGGTCGAGGTTATTGGTTCAACCTGAAGCGTAAAACCAACTTTGATGATGGTTCTGTCGGGGATAGAAAAAGGACTGACAGAGCAAAAACTAGGCGTTATGTTTAGAATATTGCTTCAGTAGCGAAAAGTGTTGATGAACAACATGCAACATTGATATCTAGATGTTCTCAACTTGAAGCAGCTTGAAGAAATAAACATAAATGATCTTTATTTCTAACAGGAGTCCCAAGTCGCGAAACACTCAAAAACATTGCATTATTGCTCTAATTTTCTCGTTCGATTGAATTCATGTAATGGTGACATAAAGTCTTTACCTAGATGACGCGATCTAACGCCACTAGGCTCCTTTTTGTGGGGTTTTTTGAAAAGTAAAGCATATGAGCCAACAACGATTTCAGAGCTGGTTCACAAGACTCCGATTTATATTCCTGAACTCAATGCGATAAACATCTAGGCGCGTGTTTTTGAAAGACTCCTTAACATACGAGTACAAGGTACAGGTGCACATATGCACCTTTTTATGCATACACTTTAATTAACTTCCATACAGACATCACAAACGCACTGCGCGAATTTCAAATAAATGTACCTGTTTTTGCTTAAAGCCTTTGGTTAAAGGATCTTAAACACACAGATATTAACATTGTGTAGTAATATTTACTATATAATTAACGTCAAACAGTCGGCACACTCGCATATCGGCACTCACGTCACTGTTGACAGTTATGATTACGAGGTGGTAAGAGACTTCATATATTTCGGAACCAGCATTAACAACGATGACAATGTCAGCCTCGAAATCCAACGGAGAATGTCTCTTTCCAACAACTGCTACTATGTAGGCAATTGAGTAGTAAAGTCCTCTCTCGACGAACAAAACTAACACTCTATAAGACTCTCATCATGCCCTACCGAACGTATGGTGCAAAAGCTTTTTGGCCTCCGACTGGATCCCCAACTAACTTTCTGGGTCTGTGTTTTATACAGCAGAGAAAACGGCTAAGATAGCATCCCTACTCCGTGCACTGATGGCAAATATAAGGGGACCAATTCAAAGCAAACGGAAAATAATGATGACGGCCACGCTTTTTTATACGGAGCGGACCAATGCACAAAAGGCAAGTGCACTAAAGGCAAATCACCGTTATAAACTCCTAACAAGGATTATACATATGTAGTTTACTAGGTCTGCCTATCCGCTATGGTGAAAAAAACAAAATTGTGCGAATAACTTCGGCTGCCACGTCACCTTGTATTCGGCAATACAGCTCTGCACGCTCATTTCACACGTATCCAATCGGTGTTCAAACAGCAACGAAGTGAAATGAGAGATTCAGGCCGGATTCACACTATGATGCCATCACGGTCCGCTCTCGGTCCAGTCTCGGTCCGGTAAAATATTCACAAACGAAAAACAATGACTGTATTCACACTATCCGTGCTGTTCAAGTTTCGGTACAGTCACACTCCAGCATCGATCAAGCTCGAAGAATATTTTGCTGGAGCGTGATCGAACTGGCCGCGACTTGTACTGATAGTGTGTGTGTGTGCGACGAACGATGAATCGCGACTGGACCGATGTAAGAACACAAATGTAGATGTCGAAAGATTTTACCGAACCGAGACTAGACCGAGAACGAACCGTGATCGGCACCATAGTGTGAATCTACCCTCATTCGATCTAATCATTCGCCTTGTCATTTTACGCTAACTGATCTACTTCAAGCCCTCTATTTAACAGTTATTTTAAGTTTTTAGGTTTACAGCTATATTTGAAAAAAACTTCCCCAACTAGCTGATACAACCAAAACTATCAATGGCCGCAGAGTAATATGTAGTCTAAGTAGCCTAAAATTTAACTGTTTTCGATTTCCAGGAAGTTGCAAAGTTGACACAAGGGAGTTGGAAAAACACTTTCTAGGAACCGTTAAATGTGTGCGTTTTTAATTTTATAATTTTTTAAATTCTTTTTCCCACAATATTTCTATTTACGCTCTCTTCAAGTATGCATTAGAAAGTAACTGCTTTTATAAGAATTCGACAGCATTCGCTATCAAAGTGAAAAATGTGAACATTTTGTTTTTTGTTTTGCCAAACTCAAAATTTTTCACGGCACACAAAACCAAAAAATTAAAACAGCGAACTAGGCCTTGCACTATACATACATATATGTAGGTATGGTGATGCGATTTTCCTTCGTTAGCTTGTGGGTTCAGGTTCAGTTTTTGTTAATTTATTGCTTATAAAAAGCCAGTATAGGCTTGAAACTTTCAATTTCACCTTCTTTTTGGTTACAAAAGAACAATATATGATGGTTTGTATAAATTGCAGTTTTTAATTGGTAAGCCAAAATATGTTTGACATGTCTTTGTCACGATGATTTTTTTTACAACAAAAATATAAAGTTAGAGCTGTTTTTCTGCGAGCATATTTCTCAATAATTTCATATTTTAGCATACTTTCTAATATAATAATAAATATTTCGTTGTCACATTTAGACCTAATAATAATAATTTCTGTAATCATAACAATATGGTAACACTGTGTCGAAAATTGATTGAATTTCAAAGTGCACATTCACAGCAAATTTATATACTCCTAAGCTTGTTCTGCACGTGAAATGGAATATATGATTCGACCGACAGAAAAAAATCAAAAATCGACACGTCTTTGAGCTACTTCAAACTTACGTACTTACTATATTATACCAAAACTCAGTATGCTTTGAGCTTGTGTACTCGAAAATTTTCTACAAATTTTGTTTAAAAAGTTTGAAATTTGACCAAAATTAGTTTGAATAGAATAGTTTGAAGGTTGAATTTATGTGATTTTCATTGAAAAATTATTAAAATTAAATAAGAAACAAAACTTCTTACCAAGTTCCTGTTCTTGACTCATTAATTAAGGCTTGCTTATAAAGATTTTAAAAGTATTTATGGAGCATAGATTTTGAATTTAATGACAATAAGCCCTTACAATAAGATTTTTTAAAAGCAACCTTCGGCTTGCTCTGATTATCAAGTAAATGGATAGAACTAATATCTAATCTTGTTTGGTAGCGATGTAATTTCAAATACCTAAAGTAATATACAAAATTCAATTTTAATCAATCAATCAAGTCATCAATTTATTTACTTAAAACCACGTAAAACACGTTGCCATTGCCATTGTAAAGACTGTTCCTTGATAAATTCGTACAAATACTAACTTACCTATGATAAACTCAGCAATACGAGTAACCCTGCAGGGAAAATACTAGTTGTGAACTACAAGTGGACGCAAAAATAATCATTTTACGGAAGATTTATAATTTTCGTAAATGGCGTCGTACGTCAATCATATTTAACACTTTTGAACTAGACAACTGCAGTTAACAAAAAGACAAGCAATGGCACGCGTA
This sequence comes from Anastrepha fraterculus, assembly GCA_037575425.1. Classification (NCBI taxonomy): domain Eukaryota; kingdom Metazoa; phylum Arthropoda; class Insecta; order Diptera; family Tephritidae; genus Anastrepha; species Anastrepha fraterculus. The sequence continues at coordinate 53,478 of JAYXIM010023337.1, read as the reverse complement.
AAGGGCAAAGTAAAGAGTTCCATCACTGAAAGTAATTTTTTTTCCTTTAGTAAACAAGTTATTCCAAATCGAAATTGGATGATTAACTTTGCACCACCTTGCACCAGTTCACTCTTCAGCTCAACCAGTACGTGTGCAGTCTGTTTTCTATGTTAGCAAGTGATTTTTTCCACATGATGATGTCCTACAAATCATGTCAAACGTCCGGCCATATATCAACAAAATACCAGTTGAAAGACCATTTCATACAAGCAAATCGAATCCAATATGTTCCTAAAATAAGCAGTTTAAGTTCGATTGAAATTATTTAGAAAACCTAATAAAGAGATGAAATTTAAGGTATTCACTTTAGGAGCAAATAAAATTAATGCTAATTACTTTTCGGTTCCATATTTTAAGTGTCCGGTTGCTACGAGTAAGTTTCTGCGAATAAGTAGAGAATAAAATTGCTTCGAGTGCTTGTGAAAAAACTTAAGATGTGGAATAATAGTGAATATTACAATGTTATGTGAGTGTATAGAAATAATTTATATGTAAATGGTGTAACTTGGTGACTTGCCAAACCTTGATAAGCAATGCCGGAGACTTAACCCTTTCAATACGAATTTTTTTTAAGGGGAAAAAATATTTAACCATGAAAAGTTATTACTAGTGATCTAAATAGTATGTCCTCTTGAATAAATAAAGAAATTATTTCTAGGAATTGAGAAAATGTCCTGGGAAAGCATTGTCCCACCCGTAATGAACACTCAGTAGATCTATAATTTCGTTTTTCCACTTACTGACCTAGCACGTGCTACGATTTAACTACGACTGCAAAACATGTGTAGAGAAAAATACAAAGTATAGCGGGTCATACGGAGCATGATTGATGGTATATCTCGTAAAAAACTGATGGGAAGAAAATACACAGCGATGCAAAGAAATATTTGGCATTTAGTAAAACGAAAACACTCACTGGGACGTATGTGTCCGGTTCCAGATATAAATTTCTGTCAGCTGCCTTCTTGGCATTTTCTGTAAATACCGTCGTATTTTAAAAAATAGAAAAATATTACTTGATAGGCTTAATTGAAAACAAAAAAAAACAATGGTGTGAAATAGTTATTTTTTGTCGGTTTAAAACTTAAACTGAGCCTGTGTAAAAATATAAATCCGTTCATCCAATCGTACTCACTTGTAAAGCGTGCGAGGCTGTATACAAAGAGAAGGCTGTATACTAGAATATTTCTATACTACATTGGCTTTTTCCTGCAGGGAAGTAGGTTTGCACATACATACACATTATATAACACCATTTGCAGTTCAATTTGACTTTTTGATGAACCTTGATCTTGTTCTTACAGAATCCATATCAGTATTACTGAATGAGAAGCATTCTTCTTCAGAACGATTGATTTTTATTTAAGTGGAAAAGTAATTCTTTTGTTTAATTGCACAAAAAAATAGTGATACTGATTTAGCTTCACTATAAATAAGTTTCACATCTGCGAAACTTTATTATAAATATGTGAAATTGCATTATACTATTTCATTAAGTTTAAAGGCTCACACGCCTTCATGCAATAATTTTGAGTTGCGCAGAAAACAAAAAAACAGATTTGAAAAATTTTCAAATAATTTTCCTAAATTTATTGTTGGGTTATGTGCTTTTTAACAAATGTAAATATTTGAAATAGGCACCTGCAAAATTGAAAACAGTGAAAGTTATTACAACAAGGTAAAATACTAAATACAACAACAGCAAGCTCATAGCAGCACCTCGAAGTCGACCATACTTGTGGTGAGTTTTCATTAAATACTCATATAGGTATTTACGGTTAAGGGCTTAGAAGTTTGATTGAAATGTTGAATTGGCTTTCACCGTTGTCTGATGCCAACCCTATAGAAAATGTTTGGACAATAGTTAAGCAAAAACTCACAGGAAAACAAAAACGGACCGTCAAAGAGTTAACAAACTAAATTCGGCTGATTTAGAGCCGGCTACCTCCATAACTTGCGCAGAAATTAGAACAAAGTAAGACTCGAAGATGCGAAGCCATTATAGCTTATGGTGGTTACTAAACATTTTATTGAATATATTGCGTATAGTAACATAAATAATACAACCCCTTAGGATGCAGTTTGTTAGCATCGAATTGGTCAAATAGTTTATAAGTTATGGCGGTCACGTTTCTGTTAGACAAACTGGAATTAATATACATATAATATTTCAATGATACTAGCGGCGTATCAACTCTTTTTCCAAGGTGGGTGTTTAAGGTTGTTATTGAAAAAGGCAGAAATCATTCACGCCAACCTCAACGATAATTCTCAAAATATAAAGCCCGTGATATTTGTTTGCTACAAATGATGCACCCAAAAACCGAAGCAAGACGCAATTAAAATTTTGAATAGTTGACGCCCACTTTTTTGTAAGTGCGTATAACTCGTATTATTGATCCACACCTCACTTAGATACGTTATCAAATATTTTTGAAATCGCATAAAAACCACGCTTACGTTTTACATATATGTTAAGACTATATCACCGTCGCCCATCTGAACTTACAAGCTATAACACTCGTTTGCTATGAGTTTGTTTAATTTCAGAAACTAACTGCCAACCCAAATTAAATTTTACTAAAATGTGCGCGAGTATATACATATCGGACCGGACTGAACTTAATACCTTCTTACCTGTTGTTTTTTATATTTTTTTTTGTAAAAATATAGCTCATGTTGCAAAGAAAATCATACTATCCGAAACAAGTGAAATGAAATAAAAATTTCCCATTTTTTGGCTATAGGTACTTTTTAGGAAAATTCTTAGAATGCATGTTTAATAAAGCATTATTATGCTAAATAAATTTATAAAATTGCTCGAAATCTGCACTAATTTTTGATAATTTCCTTGTTCATGGTGTAATGTGTTTTCTTCGGTTCAAAGAATGTTCGTTATGTTTTTATATAGAAGAAAATGCGCAATATCTTGAGTTATATGAGTTTTGTTGTAGTAGGTAATAAATTATCATAGATATTGTAAATATATCGCTCTACTTTTATTTTCACCACAACTGTATATGTATGAATAAAAAAATATTATTTATTATTATTTTATTTTTCATTTCCATTTCAATTAAAATTTATTTATTTATTATCGTTACAATTCAAACTTATGAACTACTTTACACGACCCACGCTTATCAATTCGGTTTTGCATAAAATGTTCGGACCTTCTTATGATAAAACATTAAAACACAACACTTCGCAACCAACAGGATTTAGTCACTATAGAATAATATTCAGCGTCTAGAATAATTTTCAGACAGCAAAATAGGAATAGTTAACTTCGAAAATAACACCGAATTTTAAGCCTTACTTTCATAGGAAAACTGTGGAGGAAAATAGCAACGTAGTGAGGTTTAGATAATACGATTTGTTTATAACAACCGAGAATAAACAAATTTAAACGACTAAGAAAGCCATATTGCCTTGGAGGCAATTATAATGGGAAAAATTTAACAAAAAGCACAATTTTCTGTATTTTCTTGCTTATCACAAATATCTTAAATTCTCATTTCTCAGCTACTCGCGTCATGTGGATCGGAACACCACTTATTCTGTTATTGGCTTTAACGCCACAGGTCATAATCAGTGTAAAGCGACGCGATCTAGAAACCGTATTTCAATGGAAACAGCTCGTCTATGGTTTTCCTACTGAACAAGATCGTCAAGAGGCGTTGAAGAATGGCAATCTCGTGCCCAATAATGGTGTTCCCGTCGGTTTGGCACTACATCATCATGGTAAGTAATTTTGAAAAATTATCAAACAAAGAAACCCTGAACCTATACGCTCCGCTTACAGCACAAAAGGGTACACGCGTATTCACCACGATCCCCAGATTCCAAACTGGCATTCCATACACACTGGCGACTGTGAGTGATACTAATGAACCGAATGGCCCTGTATTGAATCCATATCCAAATTATGAATTGCAGAATGCTCATGGACGTGATTGTAATAAAATCACTTCCATATTTTGTTTGGCGGCAAGTTGAAGTAATGAACAGAGATCTCTTAAATACTTATTAATCTTTCCTTTTCTATACTCCCAGTTGACAGAGTGTGATCAGATGGTGGTTAGTGATACGGGCGTTATTGGCACCACTCAACATTGTCCGCCACAACTACTGATATTCGATTTAAATACAGATACATTAGTTCATCGCTATCGTTTAAAAACAAACGTGTACACGCCAACCGCTTCACTACTCATCACACCAGTGGTTGTTGTGCATGATCCTCCTCCAAAAGGCCGCTGCCAACGCCTACATGTGTACATTGTAAGTAAGAATTGCAAGCCCTCTTACAGTGGGACCAGTTATACTCTTTACTAACTCCTACTCACATACATATTCCTATATTCCTCTGTTTGTATAAATAAATCATTCAAGGCTGATGTCTCGTATCACGGTCTCGTTATTTATGACTCGGAGCAGAATACCGCTTGGCGTGCCGAGAATAAATTCATGTACCCAGATCCCGATTATGGCACTCACACCATTGCTGGTGAACGCTTCACGCTGATGGATGGCATATTTGGTTTGGCCACCGATAAACAAAACCTCTACTTCCATCCATTGGCTAGCAATAGTGAATATGCAGTGCCATTGAATGTGTTGAACAATCGTACCAATTGGGCTAACAACTCGGGGGCAATGGAAGATGAATTCCGCTTATTGGGTCAGCGTAGTAGTGAATGTGCAGCCGAAACGATGGATAGTCAGAATAATCTCTATTGTGTTACATTCAATCCAATTCAGTTGACCATGTGGCATCCTACTAGGCCATTTAATGTAAAAAAGGAGTTGCAATTGCCAGCAGATCCGCGTCTAATGGACTTTGTTAGCGACATGAAGCTGTTTAAAAACGGTTCAGGCAAGGAAGAATTGTGGATGATATCAATTCGTTTTCAGGTGCATACACAAATAATTCCTTTGATCACTGCTACTTATTAAAATGAGAACCAATGACAGCAATGTAATTTTATATTCTTATAATTGCACAGAAAATGACAACGGGCACTTTGAGTGACAACGAAGTTAACTTTCGAATTGTAAGGCGGCCGCTTGATGACATACAGTATGTGCCTCATCAAGATCTGAGCCAGCGACTTATTTTAACATAAAATTATTTGTAATATATTACACTCCATATTCATTAGAAAGTTAAATAAATTACTTTTGAAAAAAATGTATTATTAAGAATTTTATATATATAATTTGCCCGAAACATCTTCTGAATTGAAAATAGTATTTACAAAAATTTTTGTCATTCGATTGATTATTTTTAATTACTTTAATATACTTTTAATGTCAATTCCCATAAATTCAATTAATCCAAAATGGTGCTCAGTAAACTTAAAATAGTAAACAATGCAAATATTTATTTATTTTAATAGATAATATTTTTTTGTTTTGTTTGTATGTATACTTTTATTTGCAATCTATCTTGACGACAATAAGCAAATGTTATAATTTTTGTAATCTTAACCTAGGTACTTAACAGAAATGGTTTAGTCTCCACTGAGACTAACCATTATATGCCATTTTATGTTGGGATATTTAATATTATTTATTTGATAAATCTAGTATATGGAATCGTTTTAGTCGTCGTATACTTTGACTATTATCTAACAGACTTATAGCTAGGGTATTACAATGATTGTCGAGTCGATTAATATACTTTTTGCTATATTTTTTATCTCTTCTTTAACATAAGGAATATTGAGGTCTTTATGTATCTCCTCATTTTTCACAAACCAAGGAGCAACTGTTATTAGTCTAAGAGTTTTTGACTGGTAACGTTGGACTATTTCCACATTGGAGTGACTTGCTGTTCCCCAGAGTTGTAAAGCGTAAGTCAAAATCGGTTTTAAGGTTGCATTATAGATTCTTACTTTATTATCCAGGCTTAGCTGCGATTTTTTACTAAAAAGCCAATACATCTTTTTTGTTTTTTGGTTAAGTTGCTTCACTTTAGAATTTATATGCGATCTCCAGGTCAACCTTCTGTCAAGATGTACACCAAGATACTTCACAGTCGTATTTTGTGGTATTTGAGTACCACAAAGATTAACAGGAGGACAGTCTCCTTTTCTAAGAGTGAAAGTTACCTGTGTAGATTTTTGGGGGTGGACTCTAATCCTCCACTTGTGCATCCATTTCTCTACTTCATAAAGCTCTTTCTGTACATTCAGCGACGCTCCTTCTGGGTCAGAGATGTTGCAATTATAGCTGTATCATCAGCATACGTTGCAATGCTTACATCTGCCAACACTGGCAAATCGGCAGTGAATATTGTATACAGAACCGGACCTAGCACACTGCCTTGCGGCACACCAGCATTTATGCAGAATATGTATTAGATGTTACACCTTGATTTACAACATAATAATTTCGGTTAGTTAAATATGATTTCAGTAACAAGTAGTATGGAGCGGCAAGTATTTTCTTAATTTTATATAAAATTCCCGGGTGCCAAACTCGATCAAACGCCTGTTGTATGTCAAGAAAAACTGTTTCACAATATTTTTTACTTTCCAGTGCCTCTGTAATATGATTGATGTGTCGGTGGCATTACTCTACTGTTCCATGGCCTCTTCTAAACCCCAACTGGTGTTCCGGTATTATATTATGCTTGCCCAGTATTGGCAGCATACTTCTTTGAAGTATTCTTTCAAATACTTTGGAATTATTACCAGCAAACTTATCGGTCTGTAAGAAGACATAATGTTTTCAGGTTTATTGGGCTTATTTATCATGATAACTTCCGCACATTTCCACTGCGTTGGGTAATGGTCAAGTCTCAGCATAGCGTTGTATATACGCGTTAATAGTTGAAGACACTTCTGGGGCAGATTTTTTAAAGTTTATCCATCTATTTTGTCATATCCTGGTGATTTTTTGTTATTGATGTTTTTAATCCCTATCTCTACTTCTGTTGAGCTAATACGGCTTATTGGAAAACTCATTTGGCATGGCACATCTAAGAAATTAAACATTTCTTCGTCTTTTATTCCATCACCATCGGGATTAGGTTGGAACACTGTAGAAAGGTGTTGCGCAAATGCCTCCACTTTTTCTTCATTTGACCTGCACCAAACTCCCTTGCTGTCTTTATTAGCGACATTTCTTCTAGTAGGACGCTTTAGATATCGCGTAGCTTTCCATAGGGTGTATTCATAATCATTTGTAAAGGGATCAAGATTTTTTAGAAAATGAGCTGTTGATTTATTTCTTAATTCAGCCATTCGTTTCTTAAGATCGTTTCTTGCCTTATTGAACATTGTTTTGTCCAAAGGATTTTAGCTTGTTTGCCATTTTTTCCTCAGAGCTCGCTTATGTTTGATTAGTCGTCTGATTTCTAAAGATATAAATTCGCTACTTCTTGCCCTTTCTTTTGGAGGTGGCGCAAGCAAAAATCCAGCTTCGTGTATGTTGTTGGTCAACATTTCGACAGCTAAGTCTATTTCTGTGCTAGTTTTTAGGGGCATATTTATCAATTTTATTTTCAAGCCAGTTTTTGAACGCAGTAATATCTGTCTTCGACGTAATTACCTTGTAAGGAAAATTCCATTTACTGACACGAAGCTGTATGTCACAATGAGTGGCGAGTGATCCGAACTCAGGTCAAAGCTTTCAGCTATACTTATTTGGTGTTGGGGTATACCTGAGTATAAAATGAAGTCTAGTAGGTCAGGGATCTTCCTAGGATCGGAAGGCCAGTAAGTTGGTTTACCTGTAGACAGCATGGAGAGATTATTATCAGTTATGCACTTATAAAGTTGCCTGCCTTTTGGGTTAATTAGTCTTGACCCCCACCAGGGATGTTTAACATTCTAATCACCACCAGCAATAAATCTTGTCCCAAGTTTCTGGAAAAAGTCCCAGTATTCCGTGGGATTTATAGAAAATCTTGGTGGAAAATACAGTGCAAACACTTCACCTGCAAGCGGCTTGTATAGCGTTGCTGTCAACGCTGTCCATAACCCTGTACCTAATACTGCTTTTTATTATTATTGCTGATCCTCCATGAGCTTTGTTATCTGGGTGATTTGCGCTAATCAGATCATAACCGCGTATTTTAAAAAAAGATCTGTTAGTGAAATGTGTTTCCGATATTAATATAATATCAATATTGTTTGATTTCAAAAATACTTGTATTTCATCTTTATGGTTGGAAAGACCATTGGCATTCCATATTGCAATACGTAAATCTATTTGCATAGTTGGTTAATTAAAACAGTTATCATATTTAAAAGATTGTTGGTTAATTCGAATTGCTTGGCAAGCAAGGTCTCAATTCTTTCAAGTGGATTGTCGTGCCTTGTCCCATGGTTGCATTGAAGCGCTTGAGCGTATGTGGGCTGGCTCTCATGTTGGTTTATGTTATTAGGCTTAGTTGGTTGAATAAAGTTTGTACTTACATACTGTGCATTATTACGTATCGGTCTATCATTACGTGCTACCAGTTCTTGATACATTCTGCAGCCTTTGTAACTAGCATGAGCTTCAAAACAATTAGCACATTTTGCAGGTAACTCTTTACTTTTAGGGCAGTGATTAGGATGATCTAGAGAGGTTTCACGCATTTGTAGCTTTTTGTACAATAGGACTTGGTGTGCCCGAATTCCTGGCATCGAAAGCATTGAACTATATCATTCACTTTTCTTGGCTGTTCCACTTTGACAACAGCATTACGAATATACTTAATTTGATATACATATATCAGAATTTTTGTTGTTTGGCTCGAGATCAATAAAGAACATATTTAGGGGCTCCTTGGTTATACGACTCTTAATTGCACTCACGTTTCTTACTTGGTGACCTGGCTCTTCAATTTCTCTCTTAATGAATTCAGTTGGTGTAGAGTAATGCAAGTTTTTAACAACTACCCTAAAGGCCCTGTCTTGCTTTAATTGATAAGTGTGAAATTTTATTTTATCTTTTCTTAAGTAATCTACTAATTGTCCATAGGTATTCACGGAGTTAACTATAACCCTTACGTGTCCATCTCTTTGAGCTTATAGCTGAAACTGTCTTTCTGAATACACTTACAAATATAAGACATCATGCCACTTATATCATTGACATCAGACAAAAATATTGGCGGCGGCTTAACAGAGATTTCCCCTTCAGTATTATTGTTTTCACCATCATTAATTTCCATTGCAGGTGCATTTTTATGATTTTCATTGTCAAGGTTGTTTTCATCTCTTAGCAGGTCAAACCGGGTAGCAATACTGGATGGTCCAGTTGTATCGGCTAGAGCTGGCCTTTTCCTCATTAGAGGTGAACCTCCATGCGGTCGTTTTTTACCATCGGTACGCTTTGCCATTGTATGTCTGGATAATCGTTGTTATCGTCAAGCATTCTTATTTTTTTTTTTTTTTTTGTTTTAGCACCAACGGTGCCTTTGTTGTTGGTTACTTCAGCAGCAATTGTTTTTAGAGAGAAAAACAAAATATAACGAAGAAAAATGCATGCAAACACTGTGTGAATGCAAGAAAAGTAAAAAATACGAGTTAACGGTACTGTTGTTGTTTATTTGCACAGGTGGAGAGAAACACTTCTGATCATTAACGCAGTCAAATCACGACTTAATAGATAATATAGCCTAGATAAAATTTGCATGGATGAAATTAGCTTTTTAGGGTTTCGCTCGCAAGAATGCCAGCGAGATCTCTTAATAGCCAATTTTAAGTAGCGCGTTTCTTTCTTTTTATTTCTTTTATTTTACAACGATTTATTTGCTGTTTGGCAAAGAGTAAGTATTCATTCGATAAAACTCTTTCTGCTCAGCAAAGCTATGCAACATAAAATCACCAACATTTTTGACACCGGCTCTTCTATGCTTTTCATGGAGATCAAAAAGCAGCTGAAGAAGCCCGGAACACTTGCGACGTTTATGGAGAAGGGGTCATAGGCGAGTCTCCGGCACGGGAACGGCTTGCAAAGTTCAAAAATGGCGAATTTTTCGTCAATGACACGTCCCGCAGCGGAAGGCCTTCGATGAAGAACTTCTCAGATCACTTTTGAAGGAGAACGGTCGGCAAACCAGTTGTGAATTTGCGGAAAAAATAAAATGAGATCATAAAACGATTCTCAATCAACTTTATTCAATGTGATTTACCGAAAAATTGGGAGCCTGGGTGCCCCACACTCAACTCAACAAAAAACACAAACAAAGTCCACTTCAAATTGTTTCTCAGGATCTCGCCCGCCACCGAGGGACACGCGGTCATAAACAGCGCTTTTTGTACCGAATTGTCATGATAAATGGTGTCTAAACATCAATATAAAGCAAAGAAAGGAGTGGTAAAGCAAAGAAGATGGTATGTGTTTGGTGGGACTGGAAGGGCATGCTGCATTGGAAAATGCTCGAAAAGAATGTGACGGTCCACATTGTCCAGCTAAACTACGTGAATGAGGCTATTCGACTGAAAAGACCTGATCAACATGGTCAAACCTTACTCATTCCCGACTACGCCAGGCACCACATTGCACAAGTCGTCAACGCCGCACTGCTAGAGCTCGAATAGGAGGGCTTTCAGAATCCGCCGTATTCTCCGGACCTTGCACCGCCGATTACCTTTTAGCTCCCTTTCAAACCATATGAGACTTGCTTCGTAGCTTCATAGCTTCGAGAACAAAGAGGTCCTTAAAAACTGCCCCAACTTCTTTGACACCAGACCAGGCGATTTTTGGCGGAACGACATCAATAAATTGGTGGAAATTTGGGAAGAATGAATGAATTCCTGCGTTGCACTGTTGTAATATGTATTCAGGAGGTCTTTCTCCAGTAGCTCCCAATATATTGAAAAGTTAATTTTCGTGGAAATCCATGTAAATTCCGTAGCACATTCGGCTCTAATCATTTTACCGGCACCTATCTGATGATGCTCGGCTCACACACACTTTTTTAAATCAACTCTGGAACCCATCAGAGCCATTTAAGATGAAGCGTTTCTCATCACTGAACACAACCTTGGACCATTTTTCACGTCACTGAATAAGCGATTCTGCAGCTATTTGGCTTTATGGACATGAAACAGTTACAGTTTTTTTACTTTTGGTGTAGATCGTTTTGATGCATTTTAAAGGCAAATTGACACTGCGCACTATTTCTTGTTTATGAACTGAATTAATAACTAAGATGCTGGTTCCCACATATTTTTCCTTTAATTTTTCTAAGCAACATTAGTTTTATTTATTTATCTGCACATCTCTAACACAAAACTAACATTTCTCTTGCAGCACTGTACGCTTCAATTTTCCCCTTTTCTTCAGAATTCAACAGCTGTTCATCCGGAATTTCGAACTCGACAAAGTTAAAAAATAATAATTTTTGCCACCTTAAAAAGATTCACCGTATTTGGTACTAATACTTATACATATTTATCCATTGTAACTAATTCATACTGATGGGTAAAAATAGCTGAGTGTAAAAGAACTGCCACATCTTTACTTATACCATTCATGAGATCAATCAAATTTCTTCTTGATCATGCAAAGCGTGCACATCGACTTATTCTCAGTATTATTCGTTGCAGCTTAACTACAAACAATTTTTTAGAATATATATATTTTTTAATTACGTATACCTCGAACAAGTACAGGACCAAAGCCGATCCAAGTATATACATTTTGATCTATTTCTAACCATATCCAGGAAAAGTTTGCTTAAAAAATTGGCATGAAAGGTTTAGGTTTCTTAATGAAATTAATAGAATTTTTAATTGTCTCGATCTAGGTTTCGCCCGTACTAGATCTCTATTTTTATCTAAACTGGAATTAAATTACTTTTAAATCGTATCTTTAAATTTTATATTTAAGTCAGTTTGAACCTCTAGTCTGTAAGGTTTTGTAACCGTAAACTTCATAAAGGAAATGAGAATGAAAATGAAATTTAATGCAAACAATGTTTGCATGCTTGTAAGTTGAAATCACTTACAATTTTCTCCAGGCCAGCCCGAATAAGGCGGATGCTTGTCACGCAAATAATTTTTACTTATTCTTGTTTTCCGGTTCGTGTTTTAAAAGCAACGCTTGGATATGTTCGAACTTTAAGAACGACATATCGCAAAATTCATGATTTTTTTTCGTGGAAATAATAGTCCGAATGAGTTCAAACAGTTCAAAGGAAACCGACTAGCAGACCAAAAAGTGAATGTTCAGTTGTGAATTTGGCTGCTGTAGCGCACGTGGTGGACATTTAAATGTTCCCTCTTTTCACATATAGTTGTTGAGAGCGAAATCTTTAATAAAAATAGTAAAACCTGAAAGAATCTATTTATTTTAAAACAACATCTAAGCGCGTCTTTCGAATGACCTTTTATATACATATATAGTTGGATTTTTATGAGGAGGTTTTTCATGGCTAAAATACACCCGTAGACTTGCATTGCTGCATTGTCTACAAAGGGGCGGCCGCTATTAGAAAAAACTGTTTCAATCATTTTGTGTTTCATGTCCGGAGAATCGAACCTGGGCACAAACAAAAGTCTGGTAGGTATAAACCAACTCATTCCGCTGTGGCGGCATAAAAATGTTTTGTGGCAAAACATCAAGACGCACACCCTAAATAGCAAAGGGTGTAAGCGCCAATTATATATAAAATATATATATAATATTTTTGATTTGATCTATCGCTTTACTTTTTTCCCCCCAAATATTAGAAATTTTTATGATTTACCTGTTTTCTCTGATCCAACTCGACAACTACATGACAGAAATAAAAAATAAGAATGCAGCTCACATTCAGGGTATTCATACTTTCGTTAGCTCATACATAAATTGCGTCAAGAATACTGCTATTTACCTAGTAATAGTCCAGTATACCATTAGTGACTTGTAAAAAACTAACTAATTTTTGTTTACTTTAAGTTATAAATTTTGGTCGCAATAAAAATTGTTTTCTGTGTATTAATAAAAGCAAATTAAAAAATATTATATCTACTTAAAATTAGACTAGAAATTTGTTGACTATTTCGTTAACTTGCATAACGGTCTACTTAATAAAAAATGTTTACTACAAATTACTATTGCATTACTCGATGTTCTCCCTTCTGGTGTTTTCAATTTGAAAATCGAAGAATCAAGCTTTATAAACTTCCAATATTTATAGATCTTAAATAAACGTCAACATACTTTTACATAAGTATGCTTAACGGTAACCCTTTATTTTTATTTATTTATTTTATTCTAACCGGATTTCCAAACAAACTGCCGCTGTCACGTTCGTTCAGCACGAAACCCTGAAGAAGCTTGCAAAAATCTTAACAAAGTTCTGATGCCGACAAAAACGTAATTAGATTCACGTGGTCTTAAATTGGCCTCTGAGAAAATAGAGCTACTAATACTAATAAGTATCCGACTTTGTTTTTTATTTCTAACAGCTGACAAATTTGAATTACGCGCGCTTGCATAAGCAGACCTGTAACCTTCCTGCACATGTGTGAATTTTTTCCCGCCTATCGCTTGCCTCAGTTGCTGTCAAGCAGTGTGAACGTAACATGGTATTTAGTGCTCTCGTCGGTTTTTGAATACGTCTTGGTGACGTGGAATGCTCTCACTGTGACCACTGCATTTTGGTTTCCGGGTCGTACCCGTACACCCAGGACTCATCACCAGTGATAATGGTATTCATCAAGTCAGGATCACCGTTTATGGAATCCAGCATGTCCTGTGAGACTTCAACACGAAGTTCCTTTTGCTCCGCCGTCAGCAGCTTTGACACAAATTTAGCCGTCACTCTCTTCATGGCCAAATCTTCGGTCACAATGGAGTGAGCCGAAAAAGTGCTGATGTCTACCTCTTCTGCAATTTCTCGGATAGCCCTTTCCTTCAGCCAAGGATTTGTTAAAAATTAGTTTAAGAGGTTACACCTAAGAGCGACAATTTTTGAACAAAGTTACAGAAAGCCCGTCTACATCCGAATGAGAAGAGTTTTTAATCTTTAACATAACAAATAAATTCGTTGAATCACTGACAGAGCAATCACTTCCGTCCCTATAAAAAGCAGTATTAAGAATAGAAAAAGTCTTTTTAATTTATTTAATATATCGCCAAAAATTCTTCCGATTACTTTTTTTATTAAGCTCAAATTTGTGAATGTATTCTTTATACAAAGACTTATTTAAAGTACGAAACTTATTCCCGTGGAAGATAAAAAAATCATAACATAACATAAAATTCATAATCTTATAATTTACACCCTTGAAAATTGGAACATGTTGAGAACATAGATCGAGAACTAAAGTTTTAAATATCTTAAAGCATTATACAACTTTAATATTGCCTAGAGATACTTCCCAATCAATTTTACGTAAGGCATTATCAAGAGTTTGGAAATCACACCCGGCAAAATTAAAGGAAGGATGAGCACTATCAGGACTAAATTCAAAAAATTTTAAAAATTCCAAGTCGAACTTTAAAGGAATATGTTGAACATTGGCGATATTGAAGAAAAAGGCTGCGATAAAACAGAACTAATGTTGTCGTTTATAAAAATCAAATCTAATGAACGACTCATACTATTAAGTAACCCATTAATCTGAGTTAGACCCATGCCCAGTAAATTATCAATAATATAAGATTCTGTGGGACTATTGACATTTGAAGGCGTTATATATATGTTATTATCTAAATATAACCAATTTATATTGCTTAAATTAAAATCCCCTAAGACACATAACTGGTTATTCCCAATAACATCCTGAAGGGCTAACACATTGTTAACATGCGACTTATACAAGCACTCATTACTTAAGGGTGGAATATAAGAAACACAAATATAAAGAAAATCATTCGAAACACGTATTCGCACGCATAGCTGGTCTAATATAGTCTCAGTATGATGCAATTGAATGAGTGATGCGTGACGATTACAGTGAAATCCAATCATGATTCTGCCCCTCTACTACATCTAGTTTTGACAGCATCTTTTTCTTTACGGAAAAGAACGTAAAGGTTTGGATCAAAAAAGTTTGAGTTTTGATATATCGAATAATATTATATTACTTTAAAATAAAGACCTAACAAGTTATTTAAGTGAATTGTGAAACAATTTTATTGACGCTCCATAATTCATAATTTCTGGCACAATCCTGTGAACATGAATGTGCACTGGATTCCTTGAGAATTTTCAGCGAATCGTAATATTTTGACAGTGGCAAGTGCTCGCTGCCACATACGTACATATAGTAAATTCATATATTTGTATGTGCATATGTCATCTTGCTTCGTACCTGTGCGTAAGTATGTATGAATACGGTTTGACGGTTTGATTAAAAAATAAGATGATTTGCAAATTTCGCGGGCTACGTACATTTTTTTCTGTTGGTACACTCGTCTCGAAGATATGTCCACGATTTTAGCAATATATCTAGCATGTTTAGTTTGTTTGTGAGAGGCACAAATAAGACAAGGGTTTTGCGTGTTCGGCGATTTTCGAAAAAAATGGACCAAAGAAGTTGCATCAAATTTTGTGTAAAAAATGGAATTAAGTGCTCAAAATACTTGCAATGTTGACAGTGGCATACGGTGAAAGTACTCTGAGTCAAAAATAATATTTACAAGTGGTACAAGCTTTTCACAGAAGATCGCGAATGACGAGGCTCGCTCTGGACGCCCCAGCACATCAACAACCGATGAAAATGTTGAGAAAGTGAAGAAAATTTCATGAAGAATCGTCGAATCACAATGAGAGAAGTTGCCGAAGATGTCAGCATATCGGTTAGCTCATTTCATGCAATCTTTTCGGAAATTTTGGCATGAAGTATGTGGCAGCGAAGTTCGTTTCAAATTTGCTGAATTTTGACCAAAAACAACGACGCATGAGCATCGCTCAGGAATTGTTAAATGACATCAACGATGATTCAGATTTGCTTAAAGGGTCAATGGCGGAGTCCAGGAGAGCCAAGACCAAAAAAAGCGCGAAAAGTTCGATCAAATGTCAAGGTTTTGCTCACTGTTTTCTTCGATTACCATTGCAATTCATAAGAAATATATTTAATTGCATGTTAGAGACTAATACCTCTCACGACTATGGAAAATTGCTCAAATTACCGCCATACCCAAACCAGGAAAAGATGCCACCAAAACTGCCTCATATCGACCCGCTTATTGGCAATACTTTCAAAAGTGTTTGAAAAAATATAGTTCGACCGACTAGAACCAATGTTGACAGCAAAAACAGTGATACCAAGCCATCAATTCGGATTTAGACGGCAACACTCAACAGTCCAACAAAAACACAGGGTTGCTAACAAAATACTTAACGATATGAATGACAAAAAATATTGTGTTGCTGTATACCTGGGCATTGCAAAAGCCTGTGATAAAGTTTGGCATAAAGGACTTTCGCATAAGCTCAAACGAATCAAGGATTTGAAAAAACGCTGGTACAAGTGTATTATATCTGAGGGGGACTACTTTCAAGGAGATAAAACAATTAATGACAACAAAAATAATTTTTAAGAAAAAATAAAATTCACCTTATTTTGTTAACACACCCTATATAAAGATGTATTTATGTGGGCGCGTTGGTTTTTTACGCCCAAATTTGAAGCATTTCTCTATGAAGGAATTAATTTGATTTGATTGAAGGAATTTAATAACACTGTAACGAAAGTTGTACCTAATTACACTATCGGTATATTTTTGGATGATTTGTTGTTTCTATTAACGCTATTAATAACCGGTACTGAATTGAGAATACTTGTTTTTTAATGATATTTTTATATTTTATTGAATAAGTAACGAAATTTGAAATAATTAAAAAAGAAAGATTTGCAAATGAAATGAAAAGTAAGTAGAAAAAATATAAATATATTATTAATGGTCATATTAAAAAGTTATATATGTGGCTAACCTATAACTTCAAAATTTTTTGTTCTTCATTCTTTACAAGCGAATTTTACTCAACTGCTGTTTGATTTGATCAGTTGAGTATATTGCTGTCAAGTGATGAAAATAAACTAATAATTTATAAGTCTATATTTCAGCCAATAATATTATATGCCTGTCCAGCCTGGAGTAATATCGCAAAGTCGCATTTTAAGAAACTGCAAATCTGCCAAAATAAGGTACTCAAAATGATGTTACGACTTCCATGGCATTTCTCCACCAGAAAGCTTCATGATGAATCAAAAACTAAGATTTTGTCAGATCAAATACAAAATTTGACTAAAAGATTCAAAATTCGTTCCAGTTTTTCGGACAATCCGCTAATCACTGAACTTTCTTAATGTTCAATTAGGCCGTGGTACTTAAATGCGTATAGATTAACCCTAGCTTGTAAGAAATAAAGCGGAGGTTTTTCATAATAGTTTTTTCCTTCGAAAAAAGAAAAAATCGTTTAAAAACCGAAAGCTGTGATAAATATATAAATATAATGATGTAGAATTAAGATGTATATCATATTCTTTAAATTGTGCGATAACATAAATATTGTAACGTTTTTCTACTTAATAAACTCTTATCTTATCATTGCTGTTAACTTTTGGTGAAAAATATGGCTGTGGTATACAACGTTCGCAAAACGAATCTACCTCCATGCGTTTCTGTCATTGAGAATTCTCTATACATTAACGTGATCTGTCCAATCGTTGTTTAAACACCAATGAAGCAAAATGAGTAATTTTGATCGTATATCACCAAAGTACTCTCAGTTCTTTCATGAGCAAACCGCTGTCATGACCTCGGTTACGTCAGCCAATCAGCTGATTCCTGAAATCGCTGAGAGCCATTAACGGCCTGACATTGGCCCCATCTCTGAAACATTTTCACTACGGTTACAACGAACAGAAGCTCTGAGAGTTATGTCTGCCTACTGCACCGTATCAAAGCCAGTTGTTCAAGTGATAAGCGGAACAGTACCAATTGACTTATAAGATATCGAAAGAAAAAGTTCAGCTCAAGTTCTTATTCTACTAATAAGTTATTAATTAAATTCGCAATACACTTTTTTCTGTGTATTTATAAATGAAAAAAAAAGTTATATCTACTTAAAACTAGACTAGGCATTTGTTTACTATTTCGAAAACTTGAATAACGGTCTACTTAATTAGAAAATGTTTACTACAAATTACTAACGTGAGGAAGAATTTGAATAGGCGTTTTCGCTAATTGCATTATGCGATATTCCCCCCTTTTGATATTTTCAATTTGAAAATAGAAGAATCGAACTTCATAAACTTACAATATTTATGGCTCATAAAATAAACAACAACATACATAAGTATGCTTAACGACTACACCTACACTACTACCAAGCTAGCTTTAGAAAAAGCCCAGAAAAGCAACAAGTCAGGCTATCATGAAATACTTCAGGCTCAAAGATAAGCGCACATACACATACATGTGTATTATGTATGATATAGATAAACAAAAAGGCCGAAAGGGGGCTTTTGCTTGGTTGTTGCTGCTTCTGCTGATACGCGCTACTCACGTCATTGATGTTGCTGGTGGACGAGCAAGATTTAAGCGCACGTATCGATTCTGTGAATATAAATATGAAATAGTTTCTCTTTGTAATCGCAGACGATAACATCTCTTCCGTTGCGAGTGAAATCAGAATTGTCAGTAGTGAACACGCAAAGCAGAATATTTGGAGGATCAAAAGTGTATAAAAGTAAAAAACAATTGCGATTTCAATACAAGAAAAATTTGAAGTGATTAAGAAAAACTAATTGGGTGAGAAAAAAAGAGTGTGTGAAATATTTTTGCTTCCTTGAGCAATAATTTCTAAATCTTTTTTTTGCACATTGTAATAATTAAAAGTGGATGAAAGTGAAAACTTTAAACTTTGCATCGGATATGAAAATATAATAGCATATAAATACACAAACAAGAATTTCATATATCTTTATTTATATATTTATGTGCATGTCAAAAAGTGTATCTTCATGGCAGGGATTGCTGTTGCCTTATACTCTGAAGCTCTCTAAAAATGTGTGTTGTTCTCCTATAAAGCAGTTTTTAAGTGCGCTAGATTATCAAGTGCAAATTTTACCACTTTCACCGCGGAGTATTATTGAACTCACGTTCGAGTCCTATGCTTGTGTCTTCATAACTTTTCCGCATTTCTCCTTTTTTTTGCATTTCGATTAGTATAAATCCCGTTATCGTATAGAACATAAAAAATACTTGTTGCCTTAAAAAAAGCGCTCATTGTATCGCACTTCCCGTAAAATTTAACTTCGAAATGCTTAAACATTGTGCGAAATTTATGCTATTTTAATAAATAAAAGTTAACTCTCAAGCCCCGCTATAAACATGAATTGTAGAAAGTTTGCTTGGGCAAACACGCTTCAAATTATATTAATATTTTTTCAATCAATTCAACGGCTTTCGCCACCGCTTGGTTGGGTCATAATGGAAGTAGGCCAGATTTATATAGTTTGGGGAAAGAAATATACTATTTTTCCGTAAAATTTGTTCGCAAATGGTTTAAAACTGTTTTATGGTCGATCTTTACCTCCTGGGCGATACTACAACTACTAATAAGCCGGTTTACTTCGATTATTTCTTTGATTTTATCGACATTATCGACATTTTCTTTAACATCAAAACTATCTGAACAGAATCGACGAAACCAAAGTGCACTGAATTAGCTATTACAGTATCGACATCCTAAACACCACTCAAAATTTCAGCGGCCTGGCTTGCATTTTCGCCTTTATCAAAGAAAAACTGCAAAAAAATATACCGAATTTTCTCTTTGTTGACTTCCATTGTTAACACCTTGCAACTCACAACTGAATGCAACAAACAAAAAACGGAAGAGTTTTTGATGTGAAATGTCACTTTAACAACGATCATGCACTTTAAATTGTTTGATCGATACTCTACGAGATATCGATAACTACAGCCAACTACCGCGAAAATTATGGTTTTCTTTTTCCCCAAACTAAAAATTTTTCCCCAAAACAAATTCGACCAATAAAAAATCTCACTGCAAATAGTAAGTTTTATCAATTTCAATTTAACTAAACAGTGTGAGCTATACAACTATTCTTTCAAATTTATTGATTTTTTTACATTTTCACATAGTTTGAAGCTTGAATTTATGTGATTTTTATAGGAGAATGAACTACATTTTCATTAAAAAATTACCAAAGTTAAATAAGAATTAAATAAAATGTCAAGACATCCAAGTCCCTGTACTTCTCACCAAGTTCCCTGTACTCTTATACGAAATTCAAAGGCATATCTTATAAGGATTTTAGAAGCTTTTATGGAGCATATATTTTGAATTTACTGACACATTTTAAACGCTTAAAATAAGTTTTTAAAAGTACACTTCGGCTTGCCCTGATAGTTAAGTAAATGGATGGAACTAATATATAATCTTGTCGGGTAGCGATTTAATTCCAAATACCTAAAATAATAACAAAAAATTAAATTTTAATAAGTCATCAATTTATTTACGCAAAACCACATAGAACGCGTTAATTCCCTTTGTACAGACCATTTCTGGCAAATTGTAAGTTCGTACAAATACTAACAGATTTATGCCAAACTTAGCAATAACCCTGCAGGGAAAAATACTAGTTGTGAACTACAAGTGGACGCAAAAATAATCATTTTACGGAAGATTTATAATTTTCGTAAATGGGTTCGTACGTCAATCATATTTAACACTTTTGAAATAGACAACTGCAGGTAACAAACAGACATACAATGAAACGCGTAAAGGGCAAAGTAGAGATTTCCACCATTCTAATGTTTTAACCGTTTTTCAAATTTACATTAAAGGTGTATACAGAATAGGTTTTTTCTTAAAATTAAATGAAAACGTTTTCAAGTACAGTAATTAGTTAAACATTCAAAAATTGGTTCAAACTTAAACTATGTATAAGAAAATGCTAAAAAATTTGAAATAAATTATTTAGAAAACCTAATAAAGAGATGAAATTTAAGGTATTCACTTTAGGACCAAATAAAATTAATGCTAATTACATATCGGTTCCATATTTTATGTGTCCGGTTGCTACGAGTAAGTTTCTGCGAATAAGTAGAGAATAAAATTGCTTCGAGTGATTGTGATAGAACTTTAGTTGTGGAAAAAGTTAATATTACAATAATACAGAATTAATTTATATAATATACAGAAATAATTTATATGTGAAGGGTGTGAAATGAATATTTCCTTTGACGTTTTAAGGCTTAAACTGAGCTAGTGTAAAAATATAAATCCGTTCTGCTGATCTACTGACATATGAGGTGAGCGAGGCTACAAACAAAAAGAGAACTTTCATTCAAATATAATATTAATTAATTTTTGCCTTGAATGTATGGTAGTGTTTTTCAAAAAAAATAAATTCCTTATGTGCTAGATACGTCGTAAACTTTCTCAACTAAAAATAAATCAACTACTTTGCAGACAAATTCATCATTATTATAATGTTTCTACACTAGTTTGGCTTTTTCCTGCAGGGAAGTATGGCTGTACATACATACACATTCGATAACACCGTTTGCAGTTCAATATGACTTTTTGATGAACCTTAATCTTGTGCTCACAGAATCCATATCAGTATTATTGAATGAGAACCGTGCTTCTTCAGAACGACTGATTTTTATTTAAGTAGAAAATTAGTGCTTTTGTTTAGCTTCACAAAATTAGTGATAGTGATTTAGCTTCACCATAAAAAATAGTTTCAAATTTGTAGATCTTTATTATAAATATGTGAAACTATATTATACTATTTCATTAAGTTTATAGACTAGCACGCATTCATACAATAATTTTGAGTTGCGCAGAAAACAAAAAACCAGGTTTGAATAATTTTCAAATAATTTTCCTTAAGTTATTGTTGTGTTATGTGCTTTTTAACAAATGTAAATATTTGAAATAAGCACCCGCAAAATTGAAAACAGTGAAAGTTATTACGACAAGGTAAAATACTAAATACAACAACAACAAATTCATAGCAACAACTCGAAGTCGGCCATACTTGAGGTGAGCTTTCATTAAATGCTCATATTTACGGTTAATGGCTTAGATGTTTACTACCCACATACCTATAAATACGTATGTATGTATGTATCTACATATGCCATATGATTTTTAAAATAACTTAATTGATTTTATTACCGCGCGCGCTAGGGTGCGATTAATTATTCTCATATGTATGTATACAGTGGCCGTCAAAATAATAGCAGCACACCACATTGTAATGTATTGAATACTTGTTTATTACGTTTTCTTATTATTATTATTATTTAATTATTTAAATTATGTCTAATAGAAACGTGGCCGGCGAAAGTCAAGCTTAAAATTACATTACAACAAAATTTAAGTGCTGCTAAATAGACGTATTATTTTTGCAATACGTGTTATGCAATTTGTTAGTTACAAATTGTTACAAATACCTTTCCAAAGCAAGATTTGTTTGTGAGAAAGCCGAACTTATCGTTGCATGAAGCTGAAACAGTTTTAAAGGAAAATGGTGTTATTGTATCCAAAGACACAAATCGGGACGTTTACGTACAGAAGACTTAAAATTCCGAATCACATTGAAAAAATACTTTCATGGGCTAAGGCAAATTCAGAAGGGGATTAAACAAACATATTATTCACAAATCCGTGTGCATTGTCTTGGTGGAACAACACTTTTTTCTTCGCCATATGAGGCCGTTTCTTTGCGATTTTGTCTTTCAAACGCTCCAATAACGCTATATAATAGTCGCTGTTGATGGTCCCCTTCTGGAGATAGTCGATGAATATTATTCCATGCGCATCCCAAAATACAGACGCCATAATCTTGCTAGCCGACTGCTGCGTCTTTGGTCGCTTTGGGCGGCTTTCACCGGCTGCATGCCACTCAGCAGACTGTCGATTTGACTCTGGAGTGAAATGGTGGATCCATGTTTCATCCATTGTGATGTACCGACGCAAAAACTCCGACTTATTGCGCGTAAACATGCCCAAACAGCTCTTTGAATCATCGATTCGTTGTTGTTTTTGCTCCGGTGTGAGCAAACGCGGCACCCATTTGGAAAACACCTTTTTCATACCCAAATGTTCGTGTATTATGGTGTGTACACTGCCTGCTGATATCTTTAGAGTGTCAGCAATCTTCCTCACTTTCACTTTACGGTCGGACATAATGATTTTCAGTGTTTTTTCAACGTCATTTAACAGCGTCATTTGGCCTTCCAGTAGATGGAATGTCATCGGTGTTTGTACGACCACGTTTCGGCACACCATAACAAAGGCTTCTTTTCGATGGAGCAGAGTCCGAATAATGTTTTTCAAGCCATTCCTGGCATTGAACAGTATTTTTTTTCATTAAAAAACAATGATAAATCAGCACACGGAATTGCTTTGAATTCATTTTTTTTAAAAAACTCAAAATGATTTTGACAGTAAGCCTAGAAAGGTTGCCAACTTTCGAAAAAAATATTGATTTAGTACTAGTGCCGCCATCTATGTGTCAGTCACACACATTATTGAACGCTCTGGTAACTTCGACTTAAACTTGACTTTCATAGGAAAAACTGTGGAGGAAAATATCAACGTAGTGAGGTTTAGATAAATACGATTTGCTTATAACCACCGAGAATAAACAAATTTAAACGACTAAGAAAGCCATATTGCCTTGGAGACAATTACAATGGAACAAATTAAGCAAAAACACACAATTTTCTGTATTTTCTTTTTATCAGAAATATTTTAAATTCTCATTTCTCAGCTACTCGCGTCATGTGGATCGGAACACCACTTATTCTGTTATTGGCTTTAACGCCACAGGCCATAATCAGTGTAAAGCGACGCGATTTAGAAACCGTATTTCAATGGAAACAGCTCGTCTATGGTTTTCCAACTGAACAAGATCGTCAAGAAGCATTGAATAATGGCAATTTCGTGCCAAATAATGGGGCACCAATCGGTGTGGCACCACATCATCATGGTAAGTAAGTTTGAAAAATTGTCAGATATAAAATAAAAGAAACACTGAACCTATCTGCTTACAGCACAAAAAGGAACACGCGTATTCACCACGATCCCCAGATTCCAAACTGGCATTCCATACACACTGGCGACTGTGAGTGATACTAAAGAACCGAATGGCCCTGTGTTAAATCCATATCCAAATTATGGATGGCATAATGCTCATGGACGTGATTGTGATAAAATTACTTCCGTATTTCGGGTGGCGGTGTGTTAAAATAACGAATAGAAATATCTAAAATATTTATTAATATTTCCTTTTCTATACTCCCAGTTGACAGAGTGTGATCAGATGGTGGTTATTGATACGGGCGTCATCGGCATGACTCAATATTGTCCGCCACAACTACTGATATTCGATTTAAATACAGATACATTAGTTCATCGCTATCGTTTCGAAACAAACGTGTACACGCCAAACGCTTCACTGCTCATCACACCAGTGGTTGTTGTGCATGATTCTCCTCCAAAAGGCCGCTGCCAACGCCTACATGTGTACATTGTACGTAAGAATAGCAAGCCCTTGTACAGTGGGACCAATTTTCCTCTTAACTAACTTCTATTCACATATATTCTTACATTTTTGACTTCTGTGTTTGTATAAATAAACCATTCAAGGCTGATGTCACATATCATGGACTCGTTATTTATGACTCGGAGCTGAATACCGCCTGGCGTGCCGAGAATAAATTCATGTACCCAGATCCCACTTATGGCACTCACACCATTGCTGGTGAAAGCTTCACGCTGATGGATGGCATGTTTGCTTTGGCCACCGATCAACGTCAACTCTACTTCCATCCATTGGCCAGCAACAGTGAATACGCAGTGCCATTGAATGTGTTGAACAATCGTACCAATTTTGCTAACAACGTTGAGTCAATGCAAGATCAATTTCGTTTATTGGGTCAGCGTAGTAGTGAATGTGCAGCCGAAACGATGGATAGTCAGAATAATCTCTATTGTGTTACATTCAATCCAATTAAGTTGACCATGTGGAATCCTACTAGGCCGTTTAATGTAAAAAAAGAGTTGCAAGTGCCAGCAGATCCGCGTCTAATAGAATTTGTCAGCGACATGAAGGTGTTCAAAAACGATGCAGGCAAGGAAGAATTGTGGATGATTTCAATTCGTTATCAGGTACATACATACATATTTCCTTTGCTTGGAGCTGTTTCTTCAAGGGACAACCAATGACAGCAATGTAATTTTATTTTCTTATAATTGCACAGAAAATTGCAGCGGGCACTTTGAGTAGCAGTGAAGTTAACTTTCGAGTTGTAAGGCGGCTGCTTGATGACATACAGCATGTGTCTCATCAAGATCTGAGCCAGCGACTTATATTCACATAAAATGATTTGTAGTATCTTGCACACCATATTCATTACAAAGTTAAATAAATTACAAAAAAACTCGTGAAAGAAAATGTATTATTAAGAATTTCATATATATAATTTGCCCGAAACATCATCTGAATTAAAAATAGTATTTAATAAAATGTTTGTCATTCAATTTTTATTTACTTTATAAATTTCATTTTCATTTACTTTAATAAATTTTTAATGGCAATTCCATAAATTCAGTAAATTCGAAAAGTAAACTGAAAATACTACACAATGCAAATATTTATTTTAATGGCCTATACCCTTGTTATTACAACTTATTTCTTGAACCAGCGTAGATAAAATTTGCGATTCCGCGAACAGCAGCCTTGTAGAGGTCTTTTTTACTTTTGGTGTAATTTATACCATCTAATGCATTTAGAATTGGCCGCACACATCTGCCTTTTATAGGCAAATTGTCACTGCGCACTATTTCTTGTTTATGAACTTTAATTAATCCAGGTTAATGCTGGTTCCCATATATTTTGCCTTTAATTTTTCTAGGAGCAATATTATTTTTATTTATTCTTGCTGCATCTCTAGCACCAAACTAACATTTCTCTTCCAACATTGTGCTCTTCGATATTCAACTTTTCTTCACAACTTAACAGCTGTTCCTCCAACATTTTGAATTCTACAAAATTCAAAAACAAAAAAAATTGTTTGCCACCTTAAATAAGAGTCATTGTATGACTAACAAATATTTATCCCGTATAACTAATATATTTTTCGCACTGATCCATAAAAATTAACTGCCATGTCTTTACTTATTCATGCGATCAACCAAATGTCTGCTTGCTCATGCAAAGCACGCACATCAGCTTGCTTTCAGTATTATTTAACAGCTTAGCAGCTTAGCCAAAAAACAATTTGTTTTGTAAGCAAAAACTCGAAAAATTAGCAATATTTCTGTTGCATTGTTCACTGAATTTATGTAAATTGCCACTAGTATATATATGTATATGTATGTATGTAATTAAGCTAGAATAACTTTATTTTATGTCTCGAAGAGGTACTAAACCAAGTCCAATAGATAACTACATTCGAGTATATTCTTGTTGATTTATTTCTAGCCCTATACAGGTAAAAATTTGCTTCAAAAATTCATATGAAAGGTTTTTATACTTCAGCATAAGTTTTAATATTTACTTTTAAAGAATTACAATTTTATATAAAAGAAAGATATAAAAAACTAATAGAACTTGTCACTATATATTGATTATTAATATATTAAGGTTATAAGTAAACTTACATATAAATATAACAGTTCTAAAAAATAGTGTTTCTTTTTTTATGTACCTTATTGTGAAAAATGTGTGGTAAGTACTTATTACGTAGTATTTAACATGTAGCTTGTGTAGGTGCCATAAAAGTCATAATGTTACATCCCAATAGACCCACTCAACAAACAGCTGCCTATAGAACTTTTCATGCGTGAGACTTCAGCCAATATTGAGTTCAGATTCAGTGAGTCAAGCTGCCGAATTCAAAGCGATTTGATCTTTATTAGTTTTCTTGGCAAATTCTTAAGATCATATTATATCCTTCCTTTTGCATATTTCATCGAAAATTTCCAAGAGACACTCGAGAAGAAATAGATTAAGTATAGAGGATTTCATTATCTTCTAAACCGATGTTCGAGAAGACCGGGAAAAGGTACTTGATAACTCTATCTCTTTGCGACTACCTGACTTTGATAGCATCTTCTGGGCAGAAGTACTATGGAGGGGTTGAAAGTTCTCTGCAGAGTACTAAAAACTGATTTCGAAGTGATACACACATTTCTAATTTTTTTAGATTGGCTTTGGCATCAGCACCTACAAATTCCAGAACAGTCGAGCTTTGCAAGAAGATCAAATATTGCTAAATCAGATTACACAGAATGAGCAAAAGGGACACAAACGAATTCCTGAAAACAGATAGACAAGGATAGGAATTCCCTAACTCGCGTAGCTGTTTGGGAGCACTTATAATACATAAAAAACTGAAAACCTTCTTAGTAGTTTAACAAGCGATATACAATGTAGCCCAAAATTAATAATCAAAATTTTGTTTTGAATACATTTTTTCTTCTTCTTACCGCTTACGCGATTTCGGCCGAGTTTAACAAAGCGCGCCAGTCGTTTATTTCTCGTGCTAACCAGCGCCAGTTGGACACACCAAGTGAAGCTAAGTCCTTCTCCACCTGATCTTTCCAACGCAATGGAGGCCTTCCTTTTCCTCTGCTACCACCAGCTGGTACCGCATCAAATACTTTCAGAACCGGAGCATGACCCAGCCAACGTAGCCGCTGGATCTTTATTCGCTGCGCTATGTCTATGTCGTCGTAAAGCTCATACAACTCATCGTTCCATCGCCTGCGATATTCACCGTTGCCAACGTGCAAAGGTCCAAAATTCTTACGCAAATCCAAGCTTCTGCGCCATACGTTAGGGCGGCCACGATGAGAGCCCTGTAGAGTGTTAGTTTTGTTCGAGAGATGACTTTGCTGCTCAATTCCCTACTTAGTTCAAAGTAGCACTTGTTGGCAAGAGAGATTCTACGTTGGATTTCAAGGCTGACATTGTTATCGGTGTTAATGCTGGTTCCTAAATAAACGAAGTCTTTTACAACCTCGAAATTATAACTGTCAACAGTTACGTGGGTGCCGATACGCGAGTGCGCCGACTGTTTGTTTGAAAACAGGAGATACTTCGGTTTGTCCTCGTTCACCACCAGACCCATTCGCTTTGCCTCTTTATCCAGTTTGGAGAAGGCAGAACTAACAGCGCGGTTGTTAAGACCGATGGTGTCAATATCACCGGCATACGCCAACAATTTTTCGCTCTTATAAAATATTGTGCCTGAGCGATTAAGTTCTACGGCTCGTACGATGCTTTCCAACATCAGGTTAAAGAGGTCACACAACAGTGAGTCACCCTGTCTGAAACCTCGTTTGGTATCAAACGGCTCAGAGAGGACCTTCCTAAATTCCAATCAGTAGGCATGCTTTCATTCGACCATATTTTGTATAGAAGCTGATGCATGCACCTTACCAACTCCTCGCCGCCATGTTTGAATAGCTTAGCCGGCAGTCCGTCGGCGCCCGCGGCTTTGTTGCTTTTTAGCCGCGTTATCGCTATTCTCACCTCGTCATGGTCGGGTAGCGGAACGACAATTCCGTCGTCAACGATTGGGGTATCGGGATCTTCTCATTCTCTGTGATATACGCAGCTATCACTGTCTAACAGATTCGAGAAGTGTTCCTCCATAATTTAAGATTGCTCTGTACATCAGTCACCAGATCACCGTCTTTGTTCTTACAGGAAAACGCCCCGCTCTTAAAACCTTCTGTAAGCCGCCGAACTTTCGTAGAATTTTTGGGCGTTGCTCCTATAGCATCTCAAGCTCCTCACACTCACGTATTTCGGCTTCTCGTTTTTTCTTTCGGATAATAGGTACGTCTCTCTTCCTTTTTTAGCTCTCTGTAGCGATCCCACATGGCTCGCGTTGCGAATACCTTTTTTACTAAATAAAAAAATATGATTTTAAGTGATGGACATTTTTCTTTACCTTTACGCGCTCTATTGCTTATCTGTTTGTATACTTCAGCTGCCTTGTTTACAAGTGTCAAATACGATGGACGTACGACGAAAGCACTTTTGTTATAGGTAAATTCACCTATCGTTTTTCTCTAATAAGTTAATTGCAATATATAAATAAATAATTGGTACTTACACCCTTTATTGGGTGTTTTACCTGGATGTTTTCCCACAAATGGAGGAGCTTACAGTTTTGCGCAGACTCCGAACGTTAGATATTTTTCATTGCAGAAATGCACTCGGAGGTTTCCCATTGCCTGCCGAGGGGTGACCGCTATTAGAAAAATTTTTTTCTGTCACTTGGTCAACCCGGAGATTCGAGCCTGCGCAGTTCGGATTGGTAGACCAGCACCATTTAACCATGGCGGCAATAATGAGAGTTTAAAATAAATCGGCTACTAAATATCTCGAGCCACTAAGATGATTCATTATTATCACTGGCCTATCGGCACACCAATGTTATTAGAAATAGGAGAACGGACGCTTCAAGCGAAGAAACGGAGAAAAATGCGTTCTTTCGTGATGAACTCTTCGTTTTGCAATATTCCTCTGTTTCTACCAATATGGTAGGTGAATTCGGTTTCAAAAATGAGTAAAGCAACATTTCATTTAATATTCTGCCCTACTTAAAAGCTAACTGAAAGATGTTCGCTAAAAAACATTGGGAAATCATTGTTTTTGTCATCTACTGATTATGCTCTGATTAAGCGCTTAATCAGGCATTGAGGAAACAGCTCTTAGTACCAAGCTTCTGCAACAACAAAAATCAAGACATCCAGAGGAAATTAATATTGACACGCATATCAGATGATTACCAACAGCTAAACAAAATATTTACATAGATAAGATTAAATAATGTGGAATTACAATTTTCCGGCACTTGTAGCACAAGAAACTTGTCTTAAATAAATGGCACCTTCCATACACAAATGTTGAATCACCTGTAAATTCTTAATTTTGTATTATTTCTGATACGAAATAAAGTTGATGAAAAAACAATCGCAAAAAAGGCTATTAATTAATACTTATTTGTCGATTAAAGAAAGACACGAATACTGCAAATTACTGCTAAGCGGTCATATTGCGAAAAAATTAAACAAAACAGAGTTTACAAAAACAAATGAAAACTTGGGCATGCAAAAGTAATTTGTATGTCATTTGTCGAACAACGAACCATGCAAGGAATTTCGTGATGTTTTATAGACGATACAAATGTATGTACGTATAAGGTACAGGTGCATATAAACGCATATTTATGCATACATATTAAGTAACATACATACAAACATACAAAATACACTGCGCGAAATTGAAGTAAAGGCATCTTTTTTTTCCACAAGACCTTTGATTAAAAGATTTAAAGCGCACACATTTTTTACATTGTGCAGTAATATTTCCTAATAGTCTGGCAAAAAACAGTTTTTCAATTAAGGGCGATACAAATTTCCAGTACGACATAAAACATAAAAAAAGTTAAAAGGCAAAACTTAAAGAGGAAAAACAGGGCAACGTTGTATTTGAAACAAATTTGAATATCATAAATAATAGAGCCTCTAAAGGAATTTCACGAAGTGTATGTACTTATACATACTTAAGCACATATAAAAAGCATTAAAGGCAAAGACAAAATATTTACATAAACGACATTACCAGGCGATTTAAAGTCATTTAATGATCTTATCTTATCTGAAATTTAACTTAACACTTATTAATTTATTTATTTTAGTTATTTCATACATGTATATATATTTCTTCTTGTGCTACTAAGAGGATTAAGTACAGACGATTTATATGTACAATATATAAAATTAATCTTAGACTAAAATAATTTGAAAACTCAAATATATGAGTACTTAATATTAACTTAACACTAATAAAGTAGCATTAAATAATTAAGAAATAAATAATTAAAAAATACAAAAAAGATAGGTTATTTGTGGTCAGTAGGCAAAAGACCATTAAGGGGTCCCGGGGGTATAGAGCTCGAAAATTTAGGATATTTTCAGGAATTTTTTTACACAATAAAAAATGAAAAACGATATTTAAAGCTTTTTAGGCTTTTTATTTAACTTCTTTTACATACAAAACTGAAAATATTTTTTTTTTAATTTTAAAAATTGTCTTCCTCGGTAGTCTAGTGTAAGTGCACGAGCCTGCCATCCCAGAGGTTGTGGGTTCGAATCCCACGTAAACCTCGCTCCTCTCACTTTTCCAAATTTACCAACTTTCCCTGTTTCTAAAAACAAACAAAACAAAAAAATTCTTCAACCACAAAAACGTATCCTTTCCATCCTTATTCCCGCACAATATACCGCAGGCGATCGCGGTAATAGCGTAGACACACGAAATTTAGCGAAGTCCTCAACCATCTGTGCTAGCTTTCTGACAGAAAAATGTGAAACACAGATGGCACTCCTAGCAGTAAGATGGCCTTGGTCCTAAGCAACGACAGGTGGGTATTCCCACTAACTAGGACTGGTAGTGGCAGGCTTATCACCTACCCTGTCAGCAATCAAAATAAATTAACGAAACAAACGCAAGACTTTGTCTTGTCAAGGACTTTGCTCCCGAGAGCAGTGAACAAGGCAAAAACCAATATGGCGCTGAAATTGACCCTCCCGAAAAATTAGACTTGGACTGTTATAGTCCATTTTAGCTCTTCTATTTATCTGAAACGCAAGTACCCAAAAAATTATTAATCAGTATGACTGTAGCTATGTCTTGACAACACCAGTCCGAAAAAAGTAGTTTTGAGATAATTGAGTTTAAAGTTTTGAGAGTTCCCGCGTGACGAATCTGACTCTACCTGCTAAAACGGCTGTAGAATCGAAAATACTGGGAATATCCTTCCAAATTTGACAGTATATTCTTAAAAGCCTGTACTTTCAAAATATCCAAAAAAATCGAATCGTAAACGAAGCAGAGATTTCTCAGCTGTAAGACTAACTTCTTCGCCTGAAATGGCTTTGTTTGTCATTGTAGTAATACCCCGCTTCCGCAATAAGTGAGAGAGTACGCAAAAGTGCAGGGATTGTGCCTCATAGCATATAATGTCGAGAATGCCTCATTGTACAAAAATTAAATTATTGACACCCTTTTTAGCCGAAGTCTTTCACCAACAACCTCTTCCATGACATGATTTTACATTCATCCGAAAACACAATTTCCTGCCAATGAATTGATGTCAAATGCGTTCTTTTCTGGTTATGTCAGCTCGTCTTCTCTTTCAGTTTCTCGGTGTCTCATTGCATCTTAAAGTATGAGCAATTTCTCTACTTGTGATATTTTCGCTGAAATAACAATTTGCATCGCATAATCTTCGATATTTCGGCTTGTTAAGCACTCCATATTCGGCACATTAAATTTGATAATGAAAATTTGAATGATACACCAAAAAAGAATCACCTAAATGCTCAGTTGCAGATTATGTAATGCACGAAGAACTGAGTTGCATTGGAAAAATCGATGTGCGGCGTTAGTATTGTTGCCGACTGTATGTACTACTGTGGGCAACAAGTAAGGTGAATTTAGTTGTAAAATGAAAAATCTTTATTTATTCTTGTAAATCAATTTCATCCCCTTCAAAATAATCCCCTCTCGATGAAATACACTTACACAAATAGTCCATCTCCGGTATAGCCATCAGCACCTTCTTCGATTCAGCTTTTATCTCCTCAATACACTCGAAACGCGTTCCGAGGAGTGGTCGTTTGAGTTTTGGGAATAGCCAGAAGTCACACGGAGCCAAATCAGGCGAATACGGTTGTTGCGGAACGATATGCGTGGAATTTTTGGCGAAATGGTCACGAAGAACGAGTGCAGTGTGAGACGGTGCATTATCGTGATGCAAAAACCAAGAGTTGTTGGCCCTTAATTCTGGTCTTTTTAGACGAATTACTTCACGTAAACGACGCATAACGCTCAAATAATATTCCTTATTAACAGTTTGGCCAGGTGGAAGGAATTCATAGTGCACCACAGTGCAAAATCGAAAAAAACTGTCATCATGACCTTTATTTTTGAACGACTTTGACATGCTATTTTCGATCTGGCCTCGCCTTTAGCACGATATTCGCTTGATTGGTCGGTTGTTTCAGGGTCGTTAGCATAAATCCAAGTCTCATCTCCCGTAATGATGCATTTGAGCTTGTCCTGATAGTCTGAAAGCATTGTTTCACACACATCAACGCGACGACTTTTTTCCAAGAAATTGAGAGTTTTCGGTACCAAACGAGATTTGACTTTTCGTATGCCCAAATGGTCGTTCAAAATGGTTTTCACAGATCCTTCTGATATTCCAATCATATTAGTAAGGTCTTTAACAGTCAACCGACGATTTTTGAGCACTAACTCCTTCACTTTATTGACGTGTTGGTCATCTGTTGACGTCGATGGTCGTCCGGAGAGCTCCAAGTCATCAACACATTCTCGACCCTCTTTGAAGTCTTTGTACCACTTATTAACATTTTTCTGTGACATGGTCGAATCACCAAATACCTTCTGATTGAACTTCTCTGCCCAATCAAATCAGACATTGTAAAAATCGAAAAATGCACTCTTTGTCGTTTGGTAAACACAAGCGTAAATATATTTCTGATAATGACATTCACATAAAGTTGGCCCAGATGTTATTAACAGTGCTGCCAACTCATGAAAAAAATAACTAGAGCGAAATTTATTCCCGCGAAGTTTGACAAATAAATTCACCTTACTTTTTGCCCACAGTAGTATATACATATATGTATATGCGTATGTCAGTGCTAATGTGCGTGCTACTGAATCATATACATACCTGCTGTAGAATTCTACTTGGATTTTACACTTAAAACACAGCAATAACCGTAAATCGAAATCATTCAGTTGGAAATTACGGTAAACATAAATCAGTAACATTATCAATATACACCTAAGCAATAAGTGAAGAGATATTTATGAACATGTATGTATGTATGCAGATTAGGGTGTACCGATCATTTCAGGAGTTCATTTCGAAACTGCCTACAAATTTTATTAAAAACTCATACAAAACCATTTGGAAAAAACCTCTTAAACAAAAATCAACGCCTCTCTCCACCCCGCATATCGCACGAGGCGAGGTGCATTTTCACCAAACACATCGGCAGCTTCGAACTGCAAGACGTTTTGGCACTTTTGTGTTTAGTGTTTTTTTTAATTTGTTATTTTATATAGAATTATAAAATATTGCTTCTCTTTTTAATTACTACTTATGATATTTTTTTTTGGCGGCCGCCGTAGCCGAATGGGTTGGTGCGTGATTACCATTCGGAATTCACCGAGAGGTCGTTGGTTCGAATCTCGGTGAAAGCAAAATTAATAAAAACATTTTTCTAATAGCGGTCGCCCCTCGGCGGCAATGGCAAACCTCCGAGTGTATTTCTGCCATGAAAAAGCTCCTCATAAAAATATCTGCCGTTCGGAGTCGGCTTGAAACTGTAGGTCCCTCCATTTGTGGAACAACATCTAGACGCACACCACAAATAGGAGGAGGAGCTCGGCCAAACACCTAACAGAAGTGTACGCGCCAATTATTTATTTTTTTATGATATTTTTTTTATTTATTGTATCTAGTATTGAGCATAGCCTGCCAAGGCACCCTATATTTTAACGCTTTTTAAAAAATTTAGCGTATTCTGGGGTTTTTTACTCCATAATTTACATGAATGCACGGCTACTCCACGAACGTGGTGTAGCCTTTTTTTGCATAATGCAAGGCATTCACATGATGACCAATTTTGTTTAAGTGGTATATCTGGCTACAGTAATCTGTAAAGTAACCAGTTAAAAGTCTAAAGCTTACTCTACTGAGCGAAAGAGAAAATTCCTGTCCGGCGTTAGGAATTATTTCGCTTGCCGCTGACCGATAGGCTCTCACCAATGTTCAACGAATTTATTCTCCTCCCACTTTATAAAAAATTTAGTAATGTGGCCGTTTGCGATTCTACGGAAAGGGTCTGGACCAATTAAAAGGCATGTTTGCCCTTGTTTAGCTAGATGATCAGCAATTTCATTTTCCTCACGTCCAGGAATCTAACCTAATAATATTAAAAAAAAATTAAATCATAATTCGGGTTCTCGGTTATAGTCCTGCCATAAGTTCCGTTACAAATTAAGTCCGTTAGAGATATGAAATTATAATACTTTTTAATAGCATTCCTTTTATTCAATCATGTAAATATTAAGCAACAAATTTTTAAATTTTATTTGTTTAATTAACAACAACATTTTTTGCGTCTTTAGAAGTTTTAGCATAGATTTTGTCATTTTGCTTATTAAAAACTTCAACAGTGAAAATTGTCTCATCTGTGAAAAGAATATTGTCATGGCCGTTGACCGCGTACCACCAAAAAAGATGACTGTCAAAAAATGACCAGTTGAGCGACGGAAGGCTGTCATGTGGGGATCATCTCTAATTAGTCTTGGCATGGATCGAATCGATACATTATTTACCTGGACATGATTTTCCGCTTTTTAAGGGGATTTCTGCGAACTCTTTCTCGAACGGCTTTTATGGCTGCCCTGATTCGAACTTCAGACGTTTGGGAAAAACGATTCATCGTGCGGTGAACAAACATTTTCGAAATATTCAGTTTTATCAGCAATTCGTAAATCCTACTTGCCCTTTTACCTCACTTACGCAATGCAATCACTGCAATGCGATTTTCCTTAGCTCTTCACTCCATTGATAACAAGCAAAATTTGCCACAAAATTGAGTATAAATTATGAGTAGACAATGCATATGAACAAAAGCAGAAACAACGAAATTTTTTTCTGCGAATTTTTTCTCGCCGTATGCATTGTAAAATTTGTCACACAATTTATGGCAAAACTAAGTACATGAAGCGCTCTGTGTTCAAGATAGATTGATTTGGACGATATTTGCATTCTGGTTGTGGGAATAGTCGATATCAATTTTTATTGAGCAACAACGTTTAGAGATTATCAAATTATTTTATTTCTAAAATTGTTTAATTGGGAATATGTGGAGAAAATTAAGGGGACAGATACCTGTAAACGGCCATATTTTTCCTGATTTTCCTTAAAATTACTAAAAGTGAAGAAATCAATCTATTTTTTTCAAAATTGGCATACAGTTTATTTATACATTAAAATAATATACATTTTTTTGTACACTCAATTCTTCCAGGAGGGTCGCAGCGGGGCTTCTCAATCGGTGGGCATTGTAGCATTGGCGTGAGGGACCTGAATACAAAGAACCAAAAATTTGTTTGTTTATTAATGTCATAATTTCTATATGAATTAAAAAAAAATGGAAAAAAGAATTCGCGGAATAAAATGCTTAAAAAAATGAATTTCGGGGCGAATTTTCCTACTATTTTTCTTCTAAAAAATTATTTTTTCGAAAACTCGTAAATTGACATAGAAAGTAATATCATAAAAAAGATGTGTGCAAAATTTCAGAGAGATCGGTCAATAACTTTTGGAGTTAGCGTGTACGCCAATTCGAAAAAACTAGTTTTGAGAAAAATTCGTCTAAAATTTGAATACAACGTAACTATACCTCTCCCAGAGCTCGAACGCAAAGAATAGAGTCGTCACGGTTGACGATCTATAAGAAATACTCAAATTTACATTCTAAAAAATTTTTGACTTATTCTTAACGGATTATATTAACAATTTTTGAAAAAAAAAATCCTGTATCTGTCGCCTTAAGAGACTTTTTAGTTTCCACAACTACTGAGAATCAGAAAAAATTAAGAATATATATTAAGAAGACCTTATACTTGTACTGTAATAAAATTGTAGGACCGTAATGTTTTTACAATGAAAATATTATTAAAAATTCTGAAAATATTACACTCCTCGACGCTAGTCCCGAAAAATTGTAGAAGCATGCGGTAGTGACTTTATAGATACTCGAAATTTTTAACGTTTTTGTTAGAATGTCGACAATCATATTCTGAATGCACCCGATGGAATAGGAAAGCCACCTCTCGCGAAAAACATAATGGATGGATTATGGAATCAAAGAAAAATAGACCTTGGTTGTGCTTCCTCAGAAATAGCAGCCACTCAAACAATCTCTAATATCTCGATAAGTTTGAAATGTAACGCTTATAAGAAGGAACCACAAACGTGTATGTCATAAAATTCTACCATTTCAAGCCGCTCGGTAATGTTTTGCTGAAGTTTACTAGAAGACCGGTGATTTTAGACCTGAAAATTACTTTAGTAGACATGTAATAAAACTTCGAAAACCTTTTGAAATCAAATATATATTTGAGGAACATTTTTTTATTTAGTCAGAGTAAGTCGAATAGACGAGATTTCTCATTCCCGGTCACCTACAAATGTTTAATGAAAACGAGAGATCTCGTTCCCGGTCGTCAATGTGTTCAATAAAAAAACTCAAAACTCAACCTAAACGCCAGAAATAAGTCAAACCGTAAAATGTCTACTGTACACTCAAACTAAATTATTCTGTGCATATTTAAAACAGCAAATGTACCCACACATTTTACACAAATAGTTTTTTTCTTTTTTGTTTGTTTTTGTTATTTCGTCACACCTTAATGTGCATTTGTATATGCATCTGAAAGTATTATAGCACACAATATACGATACTTACCAACCCCATTAGCGAAGTCGTAACTAATTGATTTTATTTAAAGCCTAGTATTTTTTGTATTATAAAAACAAAATTGCAAAATTATTTTATTATTGCTTGTAAGTAGATAAAAAAATTAATGGGGGAGCAAATTGTTACGGTGTAAACACGTCAAATGTTAAGCAAATATGTGGGCTTGTATGTATTAACTGGCTACTAACTCGAATCCAGCGATAAATATTATATGAATAAACAAATCATTGGAAGCAATCTGCAATTCCATCGGTTTACAAGAGCGCAAGAAATGCCAATTAGGATATGAAGAAACTATAAAAATTGTAAAATATAAATGCATATATAGGTACAAATATACACATATGCACATATATACATGTGTGTAAGTATGTAGTTGAACATCTAATATGAATAACAAGTTCATTGAAAAGAATTTAAATTTATTTGTGAAGCAAATATAATACCTTTGCCGGCTAATTAGGAGAAGAGCTGGAACCTGAATTATTTAATTTGTTTTAAATGGATAGATTATAATAAATTTATGTTATTCATATATATCTTTTTTATTTTTTTTTAATTATGAACTGAAATTGAAATTGGTTGGCGCAATAACCGCAAAACCGATATTGGACTAGTTTAGCCCCTTATATACATAACTAATTGGCGCGTACCTACAAGGAGGTACCTAATTGGAGGTACCTAATTAGAGGTACCTAGAGTTTCAAGCCGACTCCGAATGGTAGAAATTTTTATGAGGAGGGTTTTCATGGCAGAAATACACTCGGAGATTTCTCATTGCCTGTCGACCGCTATTAGGGAAAAACTTTTTCTTAATTTTGGTGTTTCATCGAGATTCGAATGGTAGTCACTCACCAACCCATTCGGCTACGGCGGCCGCTCTGAATATATTAATAAAGCTTTGGAAAAAAATTGATTCACATTGGAGATAGCTTTACTTACTTATTAGTAAGACATATAAAAAACCAATAATGAAAGAGTTGTATACATATTTTGGTTTTTTTTTACGAAACCATATATAAAAACTAGTTGTCAAGTATAAAAAAGAGAGGCGGTAAAAATATTATTCGCCGAGAAAGCTGACTATATCGACTCTATGAAAACATATTTTTTGTTGTCAAAACGTACTTACGTTCATTGTTCCATGGCCTACGATTCTCGCCGTCGCTTTTGCAAATACCAATCCAATAAGAATTAGAGGATAAGGAGGATTGTTCCGTGTGTAGAAGTCCACGCAAATGGGGAAGTCTCGGCCTATTGCAAATAAGTGTAAGTTAAAGGAACAAAATTTTATTTATGTAATAAAAAAATTATGGCTCAATTTTTTAGTATTTTTTATGGCAGTTATATCTCTGGTATTAAGATTAAGTGAATTATTTTCGACTACGATTTGATTTCTCTTATCCCTATAACCTTAACCTTGCGTTAAAAAACATAAAATTTCTATCAATAACTGTACTGGAATAAGAGATAAAATAGCTGTTTTTTGACCGTTACACTGTATGCATATGTATGTGAATATGTGGCTCAAAAATATATATGTATGTATGGCCCCAGATCAGGCACCAATACTCCATTTGCGTTCTTCTTTAAATTTGCAAAATAACCGTCTACAGATGCAGATGTTTGTTGCTAAGAACCTGTTAATTTTTAGGATAAACAAAAACGTTCAATACCGAAACCTGTTGACTAAATACGTTAATCAGGTTCACACGTAAAGAATGCAAACAAAAAAATATTATCGAACACAAAGCAACAACAATGCAGTCCACCCTAATAATTGAATTCAAAATACTCGACTCTGCTGACAAATTTCGTCACAAGCCTTTAAAGAAAGAAGCTCAAGCTCGAAAAAAATTCTATACTACAATCAGTACTGTGCTAAAGCGTCAAAGAAGAGCATTCTTCAAAGCATCTCCGAAACTTATATTTTGGTTGTTTTAAATATTTTTATACTGCAATTCAATACTTAATCATTTGCGTAAAAATAATAACTTGAGGACAAATGTGAGTGTGCCATTAATGGTGATAACGAATAGTGTTGAAATTTTAAATTTTTTCTTTTGGTTTTTTATTTTTAGACAACAAAATTAGTGTATGTTAGTATGAGAAAACTTAGTGTGTGTTTTATATGTGTTGTTGATGTAGCGAATGTTAAAACAAAAATGAATTGACTACATATTTACGTCACGAAAAGAGCCGGTTCAATTAAATTCTAATTATTTAAAATTCTAAATTTAAAAAAAGAATGAATTTAATTTAAATTTACAGCAGAGAATGTTGCGCAAATTAAAAACAAAATATTTATGTGTGTGTGAGTAGTGTCGCAAAGAATAATAAATTCAAGGATTGTTCTGCTTCAACCCAATCGATACAAGCATGCGCGGTTCCCATTTTTTATCAAAAACGGCGGCTTTAAGTGATTTGATACACAAGGGATACATATTAAAGCTACATATGTAGCTACCGCAAGAAGTAATGGAAATGAAAGTAAAAATTTTGTATAGCCTTTTTCTATGATGAGCAAACGTAGAGGGATTGTTTATAATTTTGGTATATAAATTTGGTATATTAGACTATTTCATATCACAATTTCCAGTATCAGTCTTACTGAAGTTGTAAGAATTAATTATGATAATATAGCATTGACATAATAAACAATAAAGTCCAAATTTTATAGGCCTACATCTGTGTATAAAAAATTGTAATGAAAACACAATTTAAATTTTGTGCCATGTTAACTATTTAAGCGCATTTAAAATATAAACATATGTATTTATTTATTTCAATTTCGGCAGTTACAGTTCATCTCAAATAGATTACT
Organism: Anastrepha fraterculus; assembly: GCA_037575425.1. Classification (NCBI taxonomy): domain Eukaryota; kingdom Metazoa; phylum Arthropoda; class Insecta; order Diptera; family Tephritidae; genus Anastrepha; species Anastrepha fraterculus. The sequence goes on along the minus strand of JAYXIM010023337.1, from coordinate 13,063 downwards.
AAAAAATAATAATAACATACAACATAAATATGTAAGTATACACTTACAGTAAAATATATGGACTAGTTACAGTTTGAAAAATGTAACGCCACATTTGCTTTAGACTTAGTTTTAAGTCACGAGAATTTGACATTTAAATTTTTACATACTTGGATAGTCTGCCTCAGACAGCGGGTAAGCGATTCATTAAAAATGAAATTAGTGTTGTGATAGGTGTGGTATAGTGTGTTATAGGTCAAGCAAGAAATGTCAATTAATTTGACTCAAGACCATGTCCTTAATAAACATAACCGATAAAGCTTTCCTACGAATTTCTTATGTATGTCCCGAAATTCATTTGAATTCATCGTTAGGTAGCCGTTAGGTCTATACTAGACTTTGTAATCATAAATTCTATACTTAGTGTCATAAGTCTGCGCTCTTTTGTGGGCAACAAAGTTTTTAAGTTTTTGAAAAAAAATTTTATTATTTTTAACTAATATAACGGCATATATATATATATATATTATATACATATAATTGACACGGACACCCTTTTTGGGTGCAGATATTTTTATGAGGAGCTTTTTCATGGCAGAAATACACTCGGAGGTTTGCCATTGCCTGCATTAAACTTATTAAATAAAATGCATAATTTATTATAAATCACTCCATTTAACAAAAATTTCTAGATTTTATTTGATACGCAAAAATGAAAGACTCCAAAAGTCTACGCGGATTTATAAAAAAATGAACTTATTCATAAAACTCTCAAAAATATGCACGTTGCATCAATAAACTGCAACTTTCTCACGCCACCAGCAGTCATACAATCCACGCCATCACCCCACCAGCACCATGCTTCACTGTTGGTAATAAATTTTCTTTTTTCACCGCTGCATAAGATTTCCTCCTCACAATTCTTACTTTGATACTAAAAATGCAAAACTTGCTGCCATCAGAAAAAATAATCCTTTTCCAAAGTTCTGTAGGCTTGTACATACATATATGTATAAGTTCATATTCGAAAGCCATACGTTTTTGCCTATTTATTAGTATATAGATATAACTGGCTCCTTCCTAGCAACTCCTCCACGAAGGCCGGCCTTTCTTAAGACTTATTCTCTACTTCATATCTCACTTTTGAAGAAGTTATCACCTTTCTTCACAAGCCCTTCACAAGCAGTATTATACTGCGCTTTACTCTTTCTGTTAATTTACAAGGGCGCCCTGTCTTGGCCTTGAAGTTATAATTCCGATATTCTCTTAGCTTTAGCTTTGAATTATTGTCCGAGCGTATGTTCATGCTCTGCCTTTTGTTCTTCCTGCTTGACGAAGGACCTTCTTTCCAAAATTTTATTACGATTTTCCTCTCGCCTATGTCAATATCTTTTAATTTTGCTTCCAATGTAAGGCTCCGCACAGAAGTCGATTGAATAAACAAATAACTCATCAAATAAAAATAATACATATATGTATGATATTACTTCACAAAAACATGGTCCTAATAACACAAAAAGCGAATCCACAAATGATAAGTGTCCACTTTTAACACTCGTTTTACTAGGTATTACCTAAAATAAGTACTGTTATATTACAATCGGTCGCGACGCATGGCGGTGATAATTTTGTATCGCCAACATGGCTACATCGATAGTACCCAACGAAAATGAATACGAATTCGTAATGAACTTACCGTCAGATTTTCATTGACATATAGTATTTAAAAATAGGAGGAGCGTAGAATTATGACACCTAGTGTATACGTTTAGAAAAACATTTTCGATGAAAAGATGGCACCTAGATCGTTCTTTTCATAAATTTTAGTGAGAGTAACAGTTCCTAATCTATCATTACAGATGTATTGCCACTTTACGTCTACTGAAAGACATATACTGATTTGCGCTCAAGAATTGCGTCCTATCAGCAAAATGATGATGATGAAAGGATGCAAGCCACACAAGCGCACTAGCATGCAATCCAACTGATTCCCATTTTTAAGAAGTATTTTATGACTAATCTTATCAAAAGCTTTCGAAAAGTCAGTGAAAATGACATCGCATTGTTGACCGACTTTAAATTATTTTGAAATAAAATTTGACAATAAGGCCGAGTTTTTAGAAGTGGGCTTAACTTTAATAAAACCGTGCTGTTAAGGTGATATAAATGACGTAATCAGGAAAAGAATTCCTAGCAGGAACTAGTTTTTCGAAAAGTTTAGGTATACTTGTGATTGAACGATAATGGTGGATGCCATTTGCTCCCAAGCTTATGAATGGATATAATGAACGACTCGTTCTAATCTTGAAAATTCGCTGAAATTAGTGCACTTGATCTTATGTAGTTAAGTTTTTAAATAAAGTAAATATTTTTTACAAAATTGAGAATGTTGAAAATTTTCTTCTGTTCAAAGCAAGCATTCTTAAATGATTTTATATCGTAGAAAATTGTCAGCATTGTATGCAAAAAAATTGTCAAAATCAAAGCGATTTTTAAGAGACTTCAAACTTTCACTTTTTTATTCTTCAATTTAATGGACTATAAAACTGAGTACTCAGAAGTTTTCTGTAGATTCTGATTAAAAAGTTTAAAAATTTGGTGATAATTTTTCCAGCTTTATTACATTTTTTAGAAATTTAGTATGAAAAATATTTCGAATATTATAAAAAGATTAAGTATCATAATTATTCGAACGCAAGTATGCCTAAATAAAAACATTGAAAAATACTCACAAAAAAATTTTGGTACAAATTACTAACTTCTACGAGTATGTAGGCATATGGTAATTGGAAGATGTTTATGAAAAATCTTTAAACTTTGTCACCTAGAAAGCAAGTATAGTAAAGGCCGTCTATGACAATTGGTCATCAAAAAAGGTGAATAACCCTCCAACAAATAATTTAACGATTGTGAGCGATACTAAACAAGTTTCGTATTGTTTTATGAACAGGAAACCCCCGTCTTTAGATTTCTCTCAATTTTTATAAATTACACTAATATTATATGGAGTGCCCCTTAAGTTCGTGTATTTTTTCATTAATATTTGTATCGTAAAATTTGCTCGTACGGCGTTTTTGTTTGAGGCTTAGTCATAGTGAATTGCATAGATGTGAAACTCATAGAAAGAGGGGAAATCCACTAACGATTTGGTGATACATATTTTTATGAGACATTTCGAAAATGTATTTATCTCGCGCTGCGGCTATGTAAATTAACCACCAAGCACAAAAGGTCATGCAATTCAGTAGCGTTAGCGGTTTTTCTAAAGAAAATGTGTTCGCCAATGGCACAAGGTAACGATCTATGAGAAAGTCTCTTCAAAAGGGGCGAAAACATGTACCATCAATGCAAGGGAGCGATTTATTGCATTTTGGGAACAGTAGCTTACATGTGTAAGCTCTTTATTGCAATGCTCAATTACATACTGCAATTTCTTTATTTAAATTCAAAAAGTGTCAATCCTAATTAGATCGGCTAATTTACTTATAATTGAATATTACAGCTGTGTTGTCGCTCAGGAAAGTGGCACAATGTACGAAATCAATGGGTTTACGCTTAAATAATATTTTGAAATATTGAAATTTTTTTCAATTTGAATGCAGTGTTGGCGAGAAAGTGTGAAACTTGAAAACGGATGAATCAAAATAATGAACCCATAACGCCTTCAATATGTTCGAAAATTTGCAAAGGAATACTCGTATTAAAATTCGTATAACAATTGACGAATCGGTACAACCGAGAGCATTGCTGTTGACGCGGATAGTATTCATATCAAGCCATAAACATGAATTCGCCGAAGATTTCAGCATCTAAATATTAAAAGCACTAGTCTGAGTGAGATGCTGCAAGACGATCTCGGCTTAGTCGCTTATAAGAAGCAATTAACATAGCTCAGTGAACGCGGAACGAGCTTTGGAGCACTTTAAAAATGGCAGCAATTTATTTTATTTTTTTCGAATGAGGCATTGTTTCATCTTGGCAACTACATACTTCATATATGTACATAAGTTTATATAATTGCACCTTACACTCTCTTTGTTAGGTGTTTGGCTGAGATCCTCCTCGCAGTTGTGGTGCTAGGTCTTGATGTTATTCCACAAGTCGAGGAACTTGTTTTAAGCCAACTCAGAATGGCAGACGACATTTTATGAGGAGTCTTTTCATGGCAGAAATATATTCGGAGGTTTGCCATTGCCTGCAGTAGGGCGACTGCTATTAAAAAAACGTTTTCTACCATTTAGTATTTCGTGCCCGAGGTTCCAATCCCGTGCAAATCCAAATGGTAGTCACGCAACAAGCTATTTGACTACCGCGGCCGCTACTTTAATAATAAAAAAACAGCTGTAGTTAGGACTCGAAGATACGTAAGTTAATACGCCCGGGGTATATTACTATGATACCATACCAAAGGTTTAAAAGCGGCGGACTTATTAACCTATTTTTCGTTCAAAATGCTAGTTACAATGGCCGTGGGCGACTTATAACAGCACAGGGATAAACATCTCTTGCCCTCCTTCATAGACAGTCATTTGATGTATGTATGTAGAAGTGATCTGGCTGAACTAGAGGCAAGAGTGGTTGTTAGTTAGCTGACCGTTAGTGTTTTTTGTGGGGCTCAAGCCAGCTTATCATCCAAAAATCCAGAAATAATTCCAGCCACTTTGTTGGTGTAAGAAGGTATCAAATGTTCTCCTGATAGAAAGGGTTGAAATCAGTTGAGAGAATTTTGAAAATCGTACATTTAACTATTTACAGATAAAATTTGCTGAATGTACAACATATCAAAAATAACAAAAAAAAATATTAAATCAATTAATATTTAAAATCATTAAATATCAAAATCATTAAATATTCAATACTCATTAATTCTTAAGTAATTGGTTATTAATTGATAACTGTATTAAACGCAGTGAGTTTGGATTTCAAGTTATTAAAGACGTATCTTGTTTATAATCTTAATAACATGTATTTATATGTCTGTGCATATGTAAATATTATAGCTGTTTGAGAATTCTTATTATAAGTGAATATTTAAGTAAGCAACCGGTTTGATAATACTTACATAAATTGCTCTTTCTTTCACGTGAAAGTTTATAAATGCCTGAAATGTAGACAGATGCTAAACACATCAAGGCACAATTCCAGTGCGCGGCACATATTTAAATTCGAAATTAAAACAGTGATATTTTTCTCTCCTCCATACATACACACTAGTACATTAAAGCCAAATGGCATACTTATTATTTCGTTTTAGGCGTTCAACCTGGTTTTACTTCATTGTGATTTTCACCATCATCCATGTTAGCAACAGTGCCTACAGTCACACCTACCACGTGAATCATCGCTGGCCCTCTGTGGGGTCAAACAAATATAAGGAGTTAATAACTGTATACGAGGCGAAGAATTTGGAATTTGCTTTCCCAAGCGAAAATGAGAGAGAGGCATCGCTGCGCAACGGACACTACAATCCAGATAGTCCACTGCCCATAGATGTGGACGTCTATTATCCGCGTAAATATTAGTTTCGAAAACAAATCGATTATTTTAAAGCAATAATGTAAATACTCTTTTCTATCTGTCTTGGTAGCGGATGGAGGAGAGCCCACAACTTTCGTGACTATACCCCGTTTCGGAAGTGGTGTGCCCTACTCATTGGCCAGCCTGACGAACGTTGTGCGACCGAATGGCACTGAACTTCAGCCGTATCCAAGTTATGACTGGCATAAATCACATGGCAGCAATTGTGACGGTCTCACCTCAGTTTATCGCATTCAGGTGCACACACACATATACGAGTACATGTGATAATAACTATAACTACACACGCTAATTATTTTCTTATCAGATTGATTCCTGTGGCAAAATGTGGATACTGGACAGCGGCGAAATCGGGTTCGAGCAACTTTGTTCTCCGCAATTACTCGTGCTTGATATAGCTACGAGTTCGGTTGTTCACCGCTATCGTCTACCTGAAGGTATGTTCAAGCCAACAATAAGTCGTTTTGTCACACCCTATGTGGATATTGAGGATGCCGCACCGAATGGCTCTTGCGAGCAAGCTTTCGTTTACATGGCAGATCCCACTGGTACCGGTTTTGTGGTTTACGATGTGGTGAATGGTCGATCGTGGCGTATTGAAAATAAATACACTTTTCCTGATCCCGACTTTGGCACTCACACAGTTGCCGGTGAGAGTTTTGAGCTCTTAGATGGTGCATTCGGGTTCGCCGTAACGCCTAGAGGATTAGGTGTACCTCGCATGTTATACTTTCACTCTCTCTCCAATGATGCACAAGTTGCGATTCCATTGGATATAGTGAATAATCAGTCTTACTGGAATAATGGCATCAATTCTGCCTTGGAACATTTTGTGCTATTGGGAAAACGTGGCGTACAGTGTGCTGCGCCAGCTATGACATCGAATGGTGTATTACTATGTGGACATCTTGAACCGATCGGGATCTTCGGTTGGAATATACTCACGCCGTATACGTTTAATAATCGCAAAATGCTAGCTGAAAATCCCAAAACGCTTCAGTTTGCTAGTGGTTTGAAGGTGATAACGAACCCTGAGGGCAAGGAAGAAGTTTGGATAGTGACAAATCGATTACAGAAGTCCTTCACTGGTACCATTGATTTCAATGAAATCAATTATCGCATTCTCAAATGTGGTGTTGACGAGTTGTTGCAGAGAAGGCCTTGCTAGGCAGCAATCATATTTTGATTATTTAAATTTTAGTACCTACGCAATATTCTCAATAATAAATACAAATTTACATACATTTATAATTTATGAAATTCGAAAATTTAGTTATCATGCGTAGCGCCGCGTTTTAATTATAAGGAGGTAATTGGAATAAGTTTCCAATGAAGCATGTCGACGCGGCATTGAATAACACAGGCCGACAAAATTTAACCAACATTCAGACCCAGAAACCAGACTACATATATATTTCCGAAGGTTTATGATGCGCTGAATCCAAATCTGGCCTCAGAATTGCTCTATCAGCTCTGATTTTCGAGATATCCTAACCTAAAAGTGCAAAAAACCCCATTTTTGCCCATATTTGAGGTTATGTAGCCTTGCAGATGTTTTCTTTCACCAAAATTAAAGGATGGCATCTTTAAATACAATCCTTCTTTTTTCAAATGGCGTTTTGTTTGCTCAAATATCATTTTTTTTTCGCAGAGATATCGCATAACCTCAAATATGGGCAAAAATGGTGTTTTTTGCACTTTTAGGTTAGGATATCTCGAAAACCAGAGCTGATAGAGCAATTCTGAGGCCAGATTTGGATTCAGCGCATCATAAACCTTCGGAAATATATAGTCTGGTTTCTGGGTCTGAATGTTGGTTAAATGTTGTCGGCCTAGTTCCATTAAACACGAAAGATACGATTATCGTAAAAACTCAAACTAATAAATTAATTTTAGTTATCAATCCGAATTTTGCATGGACAGAGAAGCAGATATTAGTTTAAATTATTTCGGATACTTTTCCTTGTAGACTAGTGTAATCAGCTTAGTTGCGTTTGGTTGTGAACCGTTAAATACAAAATACGAGTACTATTTTTCAATTCTAATCAATTCTTTGTAATGGATTTTTCACGTTCAGGAGATATTTATCATTTTGATTTCTTTTTCTCTTTTTTTCTTTGTGAGTACTACTCAGAGTGATTTTTAAATTAACACATGGGCTAAAAAGTGCCGGGCCTGACACGTAGATCGCACTAGTGTCGCTAATTTTGTTATTTTCAAAGATTAGATTAGGTTGACCTGGCTGGCTGAAAGCCATCACATAGACCTATTGGTCCTTAGTGGTACCAGATGGAGATTGGCCCTTACGTTTTCTTTTAGTAGGCTGCTTGTAATAAGCCTGCGTCTTTTGCGAATCTAAGTAAACTCTGAAGCTCGAACCCCGAGAGACATTCTAACCTCTCATATTGTAAAGTTCCTAAACATTTCATTCGTGTTCTAGCTAATGTATGGCAAGAACATAGAAAGTGTTCCCTCTCTTCTGGTGCATTGCAAAATTTGCAGCTATCATTGTTTGCAATTCCCATCTTTATTTTCAAAACAATGGATCAAAAATAATTTCGTGTTTTAATTCTACAAGAAGGGGAAAAATACCGTTCAAACGAAGCAATGGCTTGAAAAGTATTATGGGGACCCCGCTCTATTAAAAACTATAATAAAACGATAGTTTGCTGACTTCAAACGTGGTCGTAGAGGCACCGATGATGCACAACGCAGTGGACTTCCAAATGAAGCAGTAACACCAGAAAACATCAAAAAAATCCACAAAATCGTTTTGAATTATCGAAAAGTGAAGTTGTGTGAGTTAGCTGGACGCAAAAGAACGTGTTGGCTTTACGAGGGGAGTTCAATAAGTACCCGTGTTAAAAATGAAGACACCATTTTTTTCAGAAAAAATTGTATTATTTTTCACCGTAGTCCTCTTTTAGAAGCTTAGTCCTCCTAGCGCTCCGGTCATTTTTCAACCTATACAAAAATAGGATTTGTCGAACTCTCTAAAATACACCTCTGTCTCGGCCATGACTTCCTCGTTTAAACTAATTTTTTCCCCGCGAGCCATTTTTTTATGTCAGGGAACAAAAAAAAGTCGCAGGGAGCTGGATCGGGTGAATTCGGGGAGTGTGGCAGCAACTCATAACGGAATTCATGCAGTTTGGCGGCGACAACTCCGGATGAATGTGCTGGTGCGTTATGTGGTGAAACAGCATCTTCTTTTTCGCCAAATGCGACCTTTCCGCTTTCTTTGGAGTATATTCACTGGGAGAAATCCATGTTTTGATTGTTTCTTAATTTCTGGTGTGTAATGATGAATCCAGGTTTCATTAACGGTGACAACTCGACGCTTAAATTGCTCCAAAGTTAACATTCGCATTCGCTTGTTGTTGCTTGTGAGCAATTGCGTCACCCATCGGTCCGACAACTTTTTCATCGCCAATTTATCATGTAAAATATTACTCGTAATTGCCATTCCGGTCGACACACCTATGGCTTCTGTTACTTCGCTCACTTTCGTTCGTCGATTATCCAGAATTCTGTAATGGACTTCTTGGGTGATTTCGTCGGTAACCGCGTCTGCCTGGCGTCCTGGTCGCTCCTTATCAAAAAGGATGTTCGCCCACGTTTAATTTCGTTTAACCAATATCTAACTGTGGTCATAGATGCGAAACGTCCCCATAGACAACATCCAACTTTGCTTTTATATCCTCGCATTTAGCAGTAGCAAGCAATATCGTTTTTTTTCATCTTAGCGAAAATCACGAAACACGTCTGTCATCAATTATCGAACCACCTTCGTATATTACATGAGCATTTCACTATGAGAAAGCCCTGATCAAAGTGGATGCCGCGTTTGCACACTGCTTCGTTTATTTTGATATTCAAAGAAAAATAATATTTTTTATTATAAATGATCGGATGCTTATATCATTATAAAGAGGAAGGTATGTCGTTAATAGTGGAAAATAACCTCAGGCAAATGACCACCACGACTACGCTTACAGGACAATATCCTTTTCATGAAATTTTCCATAACCCAATTGCAAAGTGGCTGCCTTATGTCTTCGATAACCTCACGAATTCCATCTTTGAGGTCTTGAATTAACCTTGGGCTGTTGTAAACCTTTTCTTTCACGTGGCTCAAAGAAAAAAGTCACAAGGTCTTAAATCACAAGATCTCGGTAGCCAATTGTGAGCACTTCTTCGAGAGATAACACGGTCCGGAAACTTTTCCCGTAAAAGATCAATTTTTCGTTTCTTGTGTGGCACGTAGCGTCGTCTTGTTGAAAATAAACGTTGTCCAGATCAATACCATCCCATTCCGGCGATAAAAAATCGTTAATCATCTCTCGGTAGTGTAATCCAATCAAAATAACATCTGTTATTGGAAACCCCTTTACATTAACTGAACTTCGAATTGCTTCCAGCGACTACTGGCTGTTCGCCGACCAGGTTATCGCTGGAACTGAGTCCTGTTTTGAAGCAAAAGATAAATCGTTCTACAAAAGTGGTAATGAAATGCTAGAAATGTTAGCGGTGATGGAGTGATTGCGTTGTTCTTGATGGAAACTACGTTGATGAATAAAGCTGAATTTGGACAAAACAAAACGCGTTGTGTTTGTTAGGCCCGGGACTTTTCAGCCCATGTGCCACATAAATATGTAATTCCATCATTTCGCACGACTTTGCAAATGTATGTAATTTTCGATTTTCAGCTCCTTTTTGGGTAATTTTGCAAAAGGCGTCGTACGTCAATCATATTTGGCACTTGTGAACTAGACTCAATGATCTTCAAATGATTTCTTTCAGAAACAGAAGGTTCGACTTACCACTGTTGAAATTGAGACGGAAAAGATCGTCAGAAGGATCAACAGCATTTTATAAATAAGCCTCAACATTCTAAAACTTTTTAGTGGCAATAAACTTCTTGATAAAATTTAAAATTCTTGGATACTGACACAACTTGTATCGCCTCGAAATCTTAATTTTCAGTTAGAATCATAGTTTCTGGAAACGTAACGAATAGAAAAATATATAAACAAAATATACAAAAACAGCCTCTAAACATATTTATTCTACTCCATAAAACAAACATAAGTAATCATAAATTACTAATCATTAAAAAAAGAGATTAGAAAATAAATAGTTTGAGTAATAGAAGTTTTCATTTTCACCTTTACGCGCTCCAGTGCTTGTCTCTTTGTATACTGCAGCTGCCTAATTTTATAATTGACTTACGTTATATGATTGACATTGGCAAAAATTATAAATTTCTCTATAGGGTTATTCATTTTGCGCCATCTTGTATTTCTGAAGAGAATGCTGTACTGCGCAAACAGTGCAATTAATACAAAGCGGTTTCGACCGAAGGTAAATATCCAACGCGACTATCTCAAGCAAGATCGTCAGACAGTGTACAAGTGCAATGCTGCTGTAGCCGAAAGCTGTTTGATTTAATCCAGCAACGTCAAGCACTCTGTAGTAGCTCAAAGATTTTCGCCTTTGAATTTGCCGTGAAATGATCGTTTGTTCTGATCAAATGATCTCATCATTTGCCACTTTCGGCGCACATACGTCCCGCAGATATTTAAGGTATGCTGAAAGCCTTGGGGAAAAAGATGTGCATCTTTGTAGATTGAGGAAGAATTTTATGTTTTTATATGATGAACGCCGGTATACTTCCGTCGTGACTTAAACAATGAGAGCGTTAAAGGAGTGATATGGAAAGTACGAAAAGAAAAATCGACTACTGTCACAAAAAAACTCCTTAATGAGTTTGCTGCGCCTGCAGGAATAACTGTTTTGATATTGCTTTTTATAAAACACTATTTAATGCCCTTAATTTATATTTTGAAATTCCACTGCTTGATGTATAATATATGTTTCGAAAAATATCGTACCTGTAGTAGTTATTTATTATCTGTAACAATATTCCATAGACCATAATAATAATACCTCCACTCAGTTTAAATAACAAATAAAACATTAAAAATACATATAATAACACAAAAAGTTATACTGAAATTCTAACATCACATCGCGTGATCTCATCACATGATCCCATCAAATGATCTTATCAAATGTCAAATGTCTGAAATATTTCACATCAAATATATAATAATTTATTGATCTGACCACGCTATGAATCTATCAAAAATTTTGTTTATAAGAATTGCACTTAAGAAAAGATATTTCTAACAGATCATGTGATGAAATCATATGATGCGATCAAACGTTAATTTCAATATAACTTTAAAGACAAGCATCTTTGACTTTATTTAAGCCAATACAGAAAATTTAATAGCACCGCCGTGTTTAGCACATATACCAGGTGTATACCTATGAAATCAGACTTTTATTTTCAATTTCAGACGTTTATTAACAAAAAATGGTTACAAATTTAATCTTCAAAATAATAGCCACCGCTAGCGACAAATTTTTCCCATCTCCAGGCAATTTGTGGATGCCGCGCCAAACGAATTGGCCGCCTTTGGCCGCAAACCAATCATCAAGCCCTCTTTTGGCTTCTTCGTGAGATTTGAAGCGCTGCTCGAAAAGTGCGTGGCTCATCGATGCAAACAAATGATAATCGGAAGGCGCCAAGTCTGGTGAGTAAGCTGCATGTACCAGCGGTTCCCAATCGTACGTCTCCACCAACTCCCGTGTCGCTCTTGTTCGATGTGGCGATGCATTGTCATCAAGAAAAATTACTTTGTGACGCCGATCGACATATTTTGGGCATTTTCGGTGTATAGCACTGATCAAATCGGCCAATTGTCGTTGGTAGCGTACACCGTCAAGTGTTTCACCTGGTTTTAATAGCTCGTACCAAATCATACCACGCTGATCCCAGAAAACACACAGCATTGCCTTGCGGCCGAAGAGAGTTGATTTGGACGTTGTTTTTGGCTTGTTGCCTTTCGGACCATACGATCGTTTACGCCCGTAACGATTTGATGCAAAATAGACTTCCTCTTGAACCGGGAGAGCAGCTTTTCACAAATGGTTTTTCGATGTCCGCAAATCGTAGTTTGAACGCACGAAATTTGACATTTTCAAGAGCGACAAAAATGCATTGTTGTGTGAAACGTAACAATGAATTGAATATTGTTGACAGATGACAGACGAAAAAAACAAAACATTTGGGAAGGTTTAAAAATAATCCTAGCGACATCTGTGGACTAATAGCTGGAAGTCACATTTCATAGGTATATACCTGGTATATGTATAGATAGGCTCGTACTCCCTTCTTGGGTGTTTGGCCGAGCTCCTCCTCCTATTTGTGGCGTGCGGCTTAATGTTCTTCCACAAATGGGGGGACCTACAGTTTCAAGCCGAACGGCAGATATTTTTATGAGGAGCTTTTTCATGACAGAATACACTCGGATGTTTGGCATTGCCTGCCGCGGGGCGACCGCTACTAGGAAAATGTTTTTCTTAATTTTGGTATTTCACCGAGATTCGAACCTACGTTCTCTCTTTTAATTCCACCAACCCCTTCGGCTACGTCGGCCGCATACCTTATATGTGTTTAGCATACCTCAGATTTATT